>MU224631.1:1017834-1033839 GCA_018584345.1 Thuja plicata | reverse complement strand
AACTCACAAAAGAGTAGGATAAGATAACTCAAATGGTGACTGCAAAATCATTAAAGTCTCATGTCTTGGATATAAATTAAGGTACTATAAATCATAAAGATAATGAAAAATAACATAAGAAACAAAAGAACTTAAAAATGATGGATGCGAGAGGAGCGGGAGGAATTTCAAATTTGGCAGCAGGTGAGAAACTGGTTTTTCAGGGCCCGAATGTTGCTCCAGGAGCACGTGATGCTGGTCTTTTGGTAGACCAGGATAAGAAAGACACAACAAAAAAGGATGGGGTCCCACGTGATAGACAAAAGGATCCAGGTAAAGAGGAGGTGGGGACAAAGGGAAACATCTTTGCCCAATCAGAGGCTCTACCCTATGTCAAGGAAGATTCTTCCTCGCACCATCCTTGGTCAAATTTATTCAGGATCAAACCCATAGGCAAGTATCTATTCCCAGTTATAAAAGACCTATCTAAAAAGGAAAAGTGAAAGTATGCCATATCTTTACTAAACAAACTGATTGACCATAATATTTCTACAACGTCTCTTACTTTGGTGGGCAAGTTTTCTGGGTCCAGGCCTAATATTGGCATAGTTATAACTTTTGCCAAGAAAAAATAGAACCTAAAGGGCCAGGTTGAAATAAAAACCATGGAAAAAGGTTTTCTATCCTTTGAGTTTTCTTTCCATGAAGACTATGCCAAGATTCTTTGTGCTGGGGCATGGCTTATTTGGAAATCCTCTCTAGCTCTGCAAAAGTGGTCTCCCAATCTGGAGCTAAACGATTCATTTTATATCCAAGCCCCGGTGTAAGTAAGGCATCCTAAGCTCCCTCTAGAGTTTTGGTTCGAAGATGTCTTTTCTGGAATTGCCAGATCCTTTGGGGAGCTTCTTTCAATTGACCCAATGACGGTGGACAAAAAGTGCCTTACCTATGCTAGAGTATGCATAGGAGTAGAAGAGGGGAAATATATGCTAGAGGTCATAGAGATTCACTCTAAATTGGGAAAAAGATTATAGAAAATGGAATATGAAAGTGTGCCTTTCGCTTGCTTTCATTGTAAGAAAGAAGGACATATGGCTAGAAAGTGCCCATAACTAGATAAGGAAAAAGTGAGGAAGGCCCAAAGGTCAGTAGGAAGAACTAAGAACCAAGGTCCTAAAGCCCCAAATTTAGAGAAACCTGAAGTGAGAACCTCAGATATTAGTACCCAAGTATGGAATGAAAAGGACTCAACATCTGCTATCCTTGTTATGCAAAAGAAACAAGAGGAAATAGAAGAAACCTATAAAGATCAAATGGGGGAGTCTAATCATCTATTTTCTCTTGGCACAAAGTGTGTGTAGATTTTTCCCTTGGTGGAGACTGCACCAGAATCAGTAGGTAACATAACTCTTGAATAATTAGGAGAGGATAAAGCCACAGAAGAGCTGGGTAGTGGAAAAGGGGCCCCTTGTGCGATGAACTTCTCTTCTTTAGCTCTGAGATACCCCAAACCTTCCTAGGACTTCAGGGTTTTTCTACATGCACATAACAATATGGAGGGTGAGAACACTTATATGTCTATCCCTAGCTCAGATCTGGATCATCTAGAGCAGGTTTTCAATATGGAAGAACTAGTGAAATCGGTAACCCCTAGGAAATTTGAAAAAATGGAAGAACTCTTTACCAAATACAAGGGACGGTGGGAGAATGGACCAATGTCAGAAATAAAAAGAGCAGCAAGGACCCTTCCCCAGTTTCCCCAATAGCAACTAGGAGCAAGAAAAAAGCTTATTTAGGTGTTAAAATGAAAACTCTAGGGTGGAAAATATTGACCCAGATCTGACAAGAAGAATCCTGCAAGAATATAGTCGATGGAACCCAAAAGACCATCCAGGTCACCTGCACATTGAGTTATAAATGAATCTAATATCTTGGAACATTTTTGGACTTAGTGGGAAACACAAGCAGGATGTAGTAAGAAATATGATTAGGGATCATAGGTTAGATATAATGCTTATCAAGGAAGCTAAGATGAAAAGGGAAAAACCTGAAGGCATTAAATTTTGCAAAACTATGGATAGGGTGGCAATGAGTTCAGAATGTGCCTCCGGAGGTGTGATGAATTTGTGGAACTCTTCACTCATTAGGGATGAAATCATTCATGAAGAAGGTAATTTGTTGATTATGAATTTCACTAATATAAAGGATAATGAAAGATGGTACATCATGAACATCTATGCCCCTAATTCAAAAAAAGGGATAAGATCTTACTTGGATAAACCTAGATGCATTATTTCCATGTTAGATATTTCAAAAGGTACTATTACGGGGGATTTTAATACCCCTCTCAAAGAAGGGAAAATAATAGGGAGGAATTAACCCTGATCTGGAAAGCAGACAAGAACTCATGGACTTTATTAATGATCAAGCCCTCCTAGATGTGGACCTTCAAGGGGAAAATTTCACCTCGAGCAACACGAGAACTGGGAAAGAGTGTATCCAAGTTTAGCTAGGCAGGGCTTTGAATACGGTTGATTGGCTGAACTCTCACAATAGTAAATTATATACTCTGGTAAGGATTAGGTCAAATCATTCTCCTATGTCTCTCACTTTGGACCCAATTAATAAGAAAATAAATTTCCCTTTCAGGTTTGAAAATATGTGAACTAATCAACCTAACATTAAAAACAAGATCTTGGAATGGTAGAATATTGATGTTCGAGGTTCAACAATGTTTAAAATAGCTTAAAAACTCAGAAATGTCAAGATTAATATTAAGATTTGAATAAGACTGATTTTGGGGATATATTTTCCTCTAAAGAGAAGGCCATCTCTGAGCTTTGTCTTATCCAAGAGGAAATCCAGAGACTCGGGTATGATAAGAACAACTTGAATCTTGAAAAAACTCTACTTTCAAAGCACCATAATGTGATAGGGAAGGAGGAGATGTACTAGAAGCAGAGATCTAGATCTATTTGATTGAGGAAGGGGGACGAAAATAATCATTTCTTCCACTTATCCACCATGAAATGCAGGGAAGTCAACAAAATTAGTTGCATTAAATGGGGAAACCAAACCTTGCAGGATGATAAAGGTATTTCTTCTGCAGGCGTTGAATTTTTTTCCTCTCTTCTTTCTAAAGACCTTAATCTCTCTAGACAGCATCGGGAGGACCTCTCGAGAAAAATTCCATCTATCATCTTGGATAATCAAAATAAAGTATTTTGCGCCATTCCAAATTTTGAAGAAGTTAAAAAGCCTTGGATTCTCTCCCTTGAGATAAGGGCCCAGGCCCAAATGGCTTCCCTATGTTCTTCTTCCATAGGTTTTGGGAAATTGTCAAATTTGATGTGGTCAAAGTTGTGCAGGAATTCTTTGGTTCCAAAAATCTTCTTATAGAACTCAATGCTACCTTCCTAGTTCTTATTCCTAAGGACTCAAGGCTAGATTCTATGGAGCTCTTCAGACCCATTATCTTATGCAATTGTTTCTAAAAGATCATTTCAAAAGTTATTACTATCAGACTTCTTCATGTGCTACCTTCTATCATTGATCACCAATAGTCAGGATTTGTTCAGGGAAGACAAATTCTAGATTCCATTATGGCGGTGCACGAAGTGATCCATTCCTTAGAGGTAGGTAAGAGGGAAGGCTTCCTCCTCAAGCTGGACTTGTCCAAGGCCTACAACCAGGTGGACTAGTCTTTCCTATGGAAAGTGATGGGAGCTTTTGGTTTTAATAGTAAGTTGGCCAAATTATCCATCAACTCATTTCTTTTCCTTCTTTGGCAGTCTTGCTTAATGGGTCTCCTTTTTCTTTCATCAAAGCTTCTCAGGGTATGAGACAAGGGGATCCCCTTTATCCCTTCCTCTTTATCATTTTGGCTGAATGCTTGGGGAGATCTATTTCTGCTCATAGGAGATCTGGGGTACTGAAAGTCATCAGGCCGTCCTCAGGTAATACCATTTTCTCTCATCATTTTTTTTTGATGATACAATTTTAGGAGGGGAGGCTTTGGTTAGTGAGGCTAGAATTGTGAAACACCTTCTGTACTCCTATATTAGGGCCACATGGAAATCTATCAACAAGGCTAAGAGCTCTCTTTTCTTTATCAACACCCAAGAGGCCAGACAAAGGAGAATGACAAATATCTTTGGTTGTGGCATTGGTTCCCTCCCTTCTACCTACTTTGGTCTCCCTATTGGAGCTAAACCCCCTGAAGCTTTATGGAATAGACTTATTGATAGATTCAATATTAAACTGGTTGGATGGAAGGGAATCACTCTCAGTTAAGAAGGAAAATTTATGTTGGTTAAATCCACTCTTCAAAACCTTCCCACTTATGCCTCAAGTCTCTTTTCTATTCTGGCTAAAGTGGCGGAAGCTATGGAGAAAATACAAAGATGATTTCTCTGGTCTGGAGTAGAAGAGCACAAGGGTTTCCCTTTGATTTCTTGGGACAAATTATGCCTCTCAAAAAGTGCTATTAGAAGAATCAGGCCTTTCAACAAGGCTCTTAAAGAAAAATAGATTTGGCATATCTTCTCTGGTAAAAGGAAATGGAGAGACTTCTTTGAAGATAAGTATTTTTCCAATGATTCTTTGAGTTACTTCTTTGACTGTGATAATATCCTAAAAGGTTCTTTTATCTGGAATGGTTTCCTTAATACCAAAGATATTGCAAATTCTAAAGCTAAATGAAAAATTGGTAATGGCCAGTCTATCAATTTTTGGAATTACAATTGGTTGGAGTATAGATCCCTAAAAAATAATGAGTAATACAACTTATGAAAGGATGATTGCATCCTACAATTTGGGGATAGGGTCTATAATTACATAGTGGAAAATTCCTAGGTGCATTTTATTTCTATCTTCCATGATTTTTCTCCCTTATCCACTGCTTTGAAAACTCTTTCTCTTTCCTAGAATTAGGATGCCTTGATTTGCAAAAGCTCCCCAAAAGGTTTTTTCATGGTGGCTTCAGCCTATTCTCTTCATATGCACCAGGAAGCCAAGCTATTGTGGGCTAAAGCCTGGTTCCCTGCCCTTATTCCCAAAATTAATGTCTTCTTCTGGATTTTACTTCACAATCACATTCTAACTGTTGATAACCTTTTGAAGCGTGGCATGCCAATCCCCAATAGGTGTGTTCTATGTCAGAGACAAGCTGAATCTGTGAACCATCTTTTTCTCTATTGCCCCTATGTTAGCTCCATCTGGTACTTTTTTTCTAGTCAGTTTTTGGGATGCATTGGTGCTACCCCTCCTCTGTTTAGGACCTCTTCTCCTAATGGACCCTGCCTTTCAAGAATACCGCTTTTCACAAAATTTGGTCTTGGGTGCTTCCTCACCTTTTCTAGGGAATTTTGAAAGAGTGCAATAATCATATCTCCAGGGACTGTAGTGTTCCTGCAAAAATCATTTTTGAGAAGGTACATCATGCTATGTTGGAAAATTTTGTTTCTTGTAGAAATTCGATTCCTTTTGCAGGAAAAGACAATTTGGAAAATCATAAGAAGACCAAAGATAAAAGATAGAACTGTACCTGGAGCTTTCCTTTGTAAGGATGGTCAAAATCCAACTTTGATGGTGTGGCCAAGGGTAACTTGGGTAAGGCAGAAAGTTGCTGAGTGATTCAAAATGGCTTTGGCATAGACATTGTTGCTGTCATCTTTCCTCTTGGGACACTAACCAATCACTATGCAGAACAAAATGTGGCCCTCCAAGTTACCAAATTATCTCATGACTTGGGGATCAAAAATCTATGGTAGAAGGGGATTCTCGTAACATTAATAACTACCTAAATAATGTTCACCCACTGCCATGGACTATATCAAACATGATTGATGAGACAAGAAACCTTTTGAACACCTTTGAAAAGGTTCACATCTCCCACGTGTATAGAGAAGCCAACTAGGTTGTTGACTGGTTTGCCAAGATGGTAGTGAAAATTGAAAAGTAAACTCGCTAGCTTCACAGTGGAGACCACCCACATGAAGTGATAGTTTTCATCGATTATGATAGAATCCAGGGAAAGGAGGGATTCATTAGTGTTAATCATGGTGGATAATGGTGTGAATGGTAACGAATTTCCCATAAATAGAAAGAACAAGATAGGCTGGAAAGGCAATGATCACAAGTCACATCCACACCTTTACTACGTGCCCATTTGCATTGCCAGAACATATTTCTCAAGGAAAAGAAGAAGTATAATCTAGAACAACTCAGAGAAAAAAGGTTTGTTAAGTGGTAAAACCTTGTTAGTGTATGCACCCTAAAATTGTCGCCTAGACTGTGAGCCCCATTTATCAATTTATCAAATTCCTGAATCAATCTTTGGAACATTTTCAATTCAAATCAATTTCCTTGATCAAATTGTAATTAATTCAATTATTTCAATATTTCCTAAGGTTTGATCATTTTTATTTAATTAAAAGCTTTAATCTCCCTTTTAATTAAATTAAATTCATCTTATTTAATTAAATTAAATTCCTCCCAATTAATTAAATAAAATTCTTCTAATTTATTTTAATTAAAAGAAAACCCCTCTTTTAATTAAATAAATAAAAATCCCCACTTAAAGCACTTTATTTGATGAAAAAGGAAGTAAATTAAATAAAAATCCCTTTTTCTTCACATCTTCGTAAGTGGTGGTCTTTTTGCCTCTTAATCATAGCCTTTGATTTTTGTCTCTTAATCTCAACCATTCACTTTTCTTTATAAGGAAATCTCTCCTTCTCATTCTAAGATATAGAATTTTTAGGTATTGTTATGTTGTAGGTTTGGAGAGCAATTTTGGAGGAGGATTTGAGCACTTTGGCTTGGATATTGCAACTTCTCTCTTCTTTTCTTCTTCTTCTTCCAACCATGGCTATTCATGTAGATTAGATTCATGTTTACTTTCATAGATTAAATTTGCATATTTCCTTTCATAGATTAAAAATGCATTGTTATCATTTAGAATAATTTCCTTTCATACATTGCAATTATATAGAATAGATTTCATTTTCATGCATTGAATCTCTCATTTCATGGTGTACTTGTAAGGGCACAACTAGTTCAATTTGAGGGCCTCCATTACAAACATTTTCAGTCCATGACTAGAGAGCTATGAGTTGATATTTGAGACCTCATTCTTGAGCAACCTTGGATGCAATGGCTCATAGAAGTGTGACACATTTTCATCACACATTTTTAGCACCCACCATGGGGAATGATGCTCCTGATTTTCCTTCATTTTATTCAGATTTTCTAATCTTTACATGGTTATTTTATTGAAGTTTTTCAACCCTAACCCTTGTGCAGGATGAGTCCAAGACAAAACCTAGGTGTTTTTGAAAGATTTGATCATATCTTGTAAACGGCTTGGAGTTTTAGTTTGAAATTGTTTTTGCAAGTTGGTGACATATCAGAAAAGCTTCAGTAAAAAATTCAGAGTTGTTGGAGGTATTTTGAATTTTTATAATTTTTTCTATATTTTTCATAAAACCTTAATTTTCGATGCAAACAAGAATATTTTTTGGAATTTTTTACATTTTGAGAAAGGTATTTAAATTCTATATGGGATCTATTCTTTGTGTTTTAAATTTGGATGCAATATCATAGCTCATTTAGTCAGTTTATGAAAACTAGTCTATTTTGGGAAAATGGCTCCCTAGGCCACAAATGAAATGATCTTTTTAAAATTCTAACATTTTTGGAAAGATCTTTGTTTTTTAATAAGGGTCTCTTTTCTGTATTTAGGGTTTGGGATCCGAATTCATGTCATATAGGTCCAATCTTGTTGACTTTGTCAAAAATCAATATTAAAAAAGGGCATTTAATGATTAGCTTGCATTTATTTTTCAAATGGTTCAATGCATGATGTGAGCTGTCATTTGGATTATTTTTTGGTTATTATTGCTCCTAACAATTGATTTTCAGATCTAACCCTAAGGTTTGCATAAGTTGAATATACATTGCATATCTTGTTTGCTTGTCTTGCTTGTTGGAGAGTTCGTGGGGATTGTTTGGACTTGTGTGGATAAACAACAAAATGCTCACATTGCTTTGGACTTGAGGTATTTTGTTGCATCTCTATATCATTTTTATTTTGGAAATAAAATGAACATCTCTTGTGATTAGCTTGAGTGTTTTCTTTCTTTCATAGATCACATTTCCAATTGGTGCTCTAAAAATTGACCTAGATTTGCTTTCTTGCATATATGTTTCACATAGTAATTAGGCCCTATGAACACTATTTGTGGTGATCTTGAGAGAGTGGGCATCATTCACTTTTCTTACATGTGAAGCTCTTCTTGACAATAGATCTCCTTGCAGGTAGGGAAGGATTTGTTATTATCTCACTTGGTTTAGTCTTCAACTTTGATTGGTACTTTCTCTCTTGAGATTGGTGGTCATTGTTGTTGATTTTATCTTGGGTGAGGTGATTTCAAATTAGTGGGTGAATTAATATTTTTTTCTATGTTTGGGTGAGGTGAAGAGGCTAGAGGATTATGCTCTTTTCCCTTTTGGGAGAATCAGAAACTTGGAACCCTTGAATCCAAACTCAGTCCCCATGTGGTTCATATTGTGAGTCTTCCTTGTTAGAGAGGGTTAACCGTAGTGGACACTCCATTTATTGGGTAAACCATGTGGATAGAAACTTAAGTGGTAATAGCCATTTTTTCCATGGTAGCAACAACTTCTATATAAATGTCCTTGTGGAAGAAATCTCCACGGGTGTAGTTTCTTGTGGGTTGTCAGATCTCCTCAACAACTCCTGATTGATTAAATTTTCAGACTGTGTCAAAACCTCGGTGCGCTAGGATTGGATTTCACCTACTTGAGATTGCAAAAGTTGCTGATTCAAACAATTACTAAGAACCATAGTGCAACTAAATTTTTATTCTCTAGGACTATGTGCGTGATTGGAAAACATTTGAGAACATACACAAGTAGCATTCTTATGGAGTAGAAATACTATGACTCTATCCATGTTCATTTGCAAGGTTGCTTTGTCCCTTGCTCATTGTTTGAAGACATTGATTGCTTGAACTCCCTGATTGCTTTTTTGTGTGCTTGATTCATGATAAAATCTATTAATGTATCTAGTTGTTTATTTAAAATAATTGAAAGTTGAGTTCTTTGTTCTTTCCTCGCGTGAGAAAACTGTTTCTTTGTGTCGTTCATTGTGTATCCTCACGCAGTTATCTAAGGATCCTCGGGCGATATCTTGCCAATTTTTTTTTTTACTGTCACACCAGTCTGGTCTTTCCTCATGCTCCTGTGTATTTTTTCACACGGTCCTACACATATCCTCATGTGAGAAAGTGCTTCGTCGTGTGAAACTGCCTGCTAGTGAGCTGTTTGCTGTCATTTTTTAGCCTGTCTAACTTGTTGTCCTATCATTTTCAGTTTTCTCGGTTGATCAGGGTTAGATTGGATTACTTACCCTACTAGTAGAAGATTTTTATGCTTTGGATTCTTGTGTTTGACCTCTTGGATTAGAAATCTTTGAATTAACAAGTGACCTTTCTTGGTTCTTGGTGAGCTAGAAATCGTCCTTGTTGAAAAGATAAACCTTTATATTCTTTGATAACACACTTGGAGAGTTTTGGTAGTCTCTTGTCGATCAAATTTCATACAAAATTTCAATCTCAATTAATATAGTTTGGGTAAGACCATCCTCCTGATCCGTATGTGCTACGGTATTCACCCAAATTTATTGGGCACCTCTATGGCATAGTTGGCTTATCTCGCTTTGTAATTTTCTATCTTATCACCTCTTTTTGGACAAGTTAGTGCCTTTTCTATTCTAGTTTGGTACCAATTTTTCTTAGGGTAATCCTATCAGCTAGTACATTTTGTTTCATACCAATTACACCAAGATATCAAGTAAATCAAGGAAAATGATCTCAAGTGGTTTTTAACAAATTACCCTTAGTTCAAACTTGCCAAAGACATAAGGGAAAAGAACCCATATTTGATCAATCACCTAGGAATAATTTGGAAGTGTGGTTTGATTACAAGAGTCATCTTAGTGAGTTGGGTATCCCCTTAACATCTTCTCACTCTTCTATGGATGAGTTACATAATGACTTGGAGAGACAAGGAAACCAAGGATAAACATGATGATGATATGTTTTAAAAGAGTAGAGATGTTATTTCATTCATTGGTTCCTCTTATAATAGTAGACCAACCTCACCCCTTATTTCAACAAGATATCTAGATGCACACCAAAGGGATGAGAGAGAGAGAGAGAGAGAGAGAGAGAGAGAGAGAGAGAGAGAGAGAGATTCTTATGATGATGAGTTATCACAACANCACAAAAGGGATGAGAGAGAGAGAGAGAGAGAGAGAGAGAGAGAGAGAGAGAGAGAGAGAGATTCTTATGATGATGAGTTATCACAACATGAGAAACAAGGAGATGAACTTTATGATACTTATGTCAATACAACTTATACCAACAACTTGTTTTGAAATTCAAGACCAAAATCCCCTCTTAAAACATCTACCAATTACATGAGTGACCAACTCAAGAGGATTGAGTGTGAAAAGAAAGCATTCCAAGATGAACAAGTTCATAAGGAAGAAAAAATTAGACACCTAGAGTTGGAGAAGTGGACTTTGATAGAAATGGAAAGAAAACCCTTTCAAGTGGAGTGAGATAGGCTCTTGGCCAGATAAATCAATGATCCATTCAACAATATGCATGTTAGTTGTGGAAACAGTTCTCCTCCATCCACTCCTCCTAAGACTCCATGGAGTAGGAGACATTCAAGATCACCATCACAATCTCCTAGCCCTAGGGGAAGAAGGGTTTCTAGACATGATCATCATAGGAGAAAAACTCCTCCTACAAACTCAAGGCCATATTTACAATGTGCTCATTATGGTTCCCAATATGGAGGTAGTACCTCAAGCTTTGATCGCACCTCCCAAGATTTCATGCAAATGCAACAAGAGCCACTTTTTCAACAATATGTGGAGAAATATTTGGAGAAAAACAAGGATAAGATCCTAGAGAGCCTAATCTACAAGGGTTCTAGAGTCCCTTACATCTTTGATGTGGATAAAAATATTAAGAAGCAAGGTCCATCCCAAGAGGAGAAGATCAATGAAATGAAAAGAACAATGGACAAGATGTTTGCACCTAAGAATTCTTTCTCATTGGAATCGATTTGTCCTAATCCTTTTGATAAGAGTGTTGACATGAAATAATTTCCTAGAAATGTTGAAATTCCTCAATATGAAAAATATGATGGAAGTGGAGATCCCCATGATCATGTGTGCCATTTTTATACCACAATTTTTGAGTTCCATCAAGATGATTCATACCTTATGAGGTTATTCCCACGAAGTCTTAAGGGACAAGCAATGGAATGGTTAACTAAGATAACTCTCCCTCTTAAGACCTTGAAAGAGCTTGTGCACAAATTTGTTCAACACTTTGCATACAACGTTTCAAGATCTATCACTTTGTTGGACTTATGTAGATTAAAGTAGAATCAAGGATAATCCTTTGCTACTTTCTTTCAAAGGTGGAGATGAAAATTCTCTTTCTATTCTAGATTTATTCTTGACAATGAAAATATTGACATTCTTGTTAGTAATTTGGTTCCCAAAATGCGGTATGAGGTTAAGAAAATGGTTTTTGATTCATTTGACACCATGGTGGAGACTGCATGTAGAATCGAGGATGTATTAAGAGAACAAGGAATTTTGACTAAACATGGAAATAAAAACAACAATGGTCAAAACAACAACAAATCTAACAAGGATAAAAGGAAGAAACAATATTGGAATAGAAAAAAACAAGTGGTTAATGATGGAGTTGTGGATTCCTCCCAACCTAAAGATCAACATGTGCTCCACTTATCTAGTACTATTCAAGCTATGAAGCTCAATGCATCCACTCAAAAAGAAAGTAAGCCAAGCTACCAAGGTAGGCCTAAAATAAAAAAATGTCAATTTGCAAAACTTGGTGAGTCATATAAGAAAATTTTAAAGAAGCTTATTGAAAACAATCTGGCACATCCTCATGATGCTGTGAATTTTTCGTATACCTGAAGTTAAACCACATTGGTGGAAGGAAAAATCCTATTGCATATTTCATAATGGTATTGGACATGACATTGAGCCCTGCTGGAGACTCAAGCATATCATTCAAGATCTCATTGAGAGTAAACAAAATAAAATAGATGCATTGAACATCAATGCCGATCATAAGGCATTCAAGGAACCTTTGCCCAAATATGAAAAGGGGGAGACCTCTAAAGTTAAGAATGGCAAAACTAAGGTTAATTATACTTACATAGTTTCAGAGAATACCATAAAAATACATGAATTTGTGGAAGAAAATGTTAATACGATGAGTGGCAGAGATCCTTATGGTTATGATCTAGATGAAGACTCTGTTGGAAAGTGACAATGCAAGCAATTGCTATTTTGTCATTATTGTCAAACCTTAACTGGTGAGACTATTGTTATCTATTTGAGTACCATATCTACTGATGGTGAAGAAGATTTAACAAGAAGACCAAGTGAATGGTTGAGTTAAGGAAATTAAAAGGGTAATTCATCAGTTGGCACTCTATCAAAGCAATTAGTTGTTTATCTTTCAAAGACAATTTTTCTGGTTGTTCTGTGCCAAGCACATTTGTCTTGTGCCGAGCAAACTTGCTTGTGCCGAGAAAAGTTTCTTATGATGAGAAAATTTTCTTGTGTCGAGAAAAGTTTCTTTTGAGGAGAAAAATTTGTTCAATGTCGAGCACCATTGAAATTGCCGAGTGGAAACAGTGATGTTGGTCGACTTACAGTAATTGGATTAATGATGAGATTTGAGATCTCTGGAAGACTTAGTTAATTTCATTGGGATATGTAATGTTAATTAAATATTGATCCACATCATTTAATGTATGGGTAACCATAATTAATGCATGGTTTCAAGATCTAATTAGAGACTACTTTGGAGAAGTAAATGTAATTCAAAGATGGAATGATCCATTGGATCTGACCTAACCTAAGATCTATGATCTTGTTAAAGTGACAAAAGATTTATTTGACCTAGATAGAGAGGTATATGATAACCTCAATGGGTTATTCATTCATGTATGGAAGAATTGTGCTACTGAATGTGAAGTGGATGTGAATGCAAAAGAGTTGCATAATTGATTTACTATTTAGCATGATCTAGCAGAGAAGGCTGAAAATAGAAGTAGAGAGTTGCATGTGTGGTTGCTTGAAGGATTTCCAAGTAGATCAGAAGGTTGAAATGAAAATGCAGGTTATCCAGTAAGTTAACATCAGAGCTTTAATTGGATCTGAAGTAAGTTGTATGTATCAGATCACAACTACTGATTACTTTCTAACCATTGTATCAGTTAAATCCTTTAACAAGGTTTACCTAACAGTCATTTGTATAAATCCTCTTATAAGGTGACATTTAGGTGGAATGTTGTAAGTCCTCTAACAAGGCCACTCCTGACAGGGTGAATAAATCCTTTAACCAGGTCACACCTAGCAGTGTGTTATTGTAACCTTTAACAAGGTTGGCTCCTCACAGGGCATCACTTCATAAAAGTGAAAACTTGGTAGCATGTTACTGGTGGTTTTTCCCATATTGGCTTTCCATGTTAAATACTTGTGTCAACTTGTGTGAATGCTTATGGTTTGTTTTATTGTTATATTTCTACAAGATAATTTCAATTCACAGTAAACTACATGATTAAAGTTATTGACATATGCTACTGCTATCGAGTAGATCTAAAATACAAAAAGTTTTTATTTTCTACATCTAGACCTAAGGATAACTGATTCATCCTTCCCCTCTTGGTTATTATAAATTCATTCTAACAATTGGTATCAGAGCTTTGGTCTCCTGAAAATGGTTTGAAGGTACTTGGAGCGAAAAGATCAAGATGTATAAGGAGGTTCCCAAGCTAAACAAAGATAACTTCCCTGCATGGCAGAGTTTGATGAAACTACATCTGGCTGGTATTGGAGATGATGCCAAGTGACTTATTGTAAATGCCTATGTACCACCTACTACTCCTCTCATAGCTGCACAACTAAAAGAAAAGCAAGAGCACAATCAAGAAATGTTGGAGATTGCTTCCTCATTAAGCTATTCAAAGTTTGATGATATAAAGAGCTACACTAATGCAAAGAAAATGTGGGACAAACTTGCAACTATCTATGGTGGAGACACAAATGTGCTGAGAGCTAAATCAGAAAGTCTAAGAGGTAAGTTTGATGAGATGAAAATGCAAGAAGGTGAAAATGTTATTCAGTACTATGGTAGAGTAAAAGAAGTTGTAAATGCCATTAGAGGGGCTAATGGAACAACTGATGAGAACACTATTATGAGCAAGGTACTGAGAACTTTACTTCTTGTATATGCTATTAGAGTTTCTGCAATTCAAGAATTGAGATGTACCCCTAACAATAATCTGAATCTGGAAAATCTAATAGGAAAACTCACTACATTTGAAATGTCAAATTATGATAACTATAGTCCACAAGGGATTAATTATGCTTTTAGATCATAGCTGGTTCTTAATAAATCTAAGAAAGGAAAGAAACATGTGGACAGTGATAGTAACACTTCTGATGATGATCTTGAAGAACTTGAAGCACTTATAGCAAAAAGGCTATCTAGAGGAAAAGGACAATACAGAGGTAAAATTCCTATTATTTGTTTTTCATGTAACAAAGTTGGTCATATAGCTGCTAGATGTCCTGACAAGAATGAAAAAGATGAAAGAAGGGATAACAAATACAAGGAATACAAAGATAGAAAGGATGACTAAGACTTCGTATGAAAGAAGGGACAACAAATAAAAGGAATACAAAGATAGAAAGGATGACCGAGACTTCAAGAAATATAAGGACTAAAAAAACAAAGGTAAGAAATCTTGCTATATTGTTGAAGAAACTTCTGACAATGACACCGATAATTCTGATGACAATGATATAGAAGTTGTTTATGATGAGAAAAAGTGATCATTGGATCATTGATAATGGTTGTTCCCATCATATGACTAGTGACAAAGATAAGTTTAAAAACCTAAACCAATGCAAAGGAGGATATGTAAAATTTGGTAATGATGCACCATGTCGTATCAAAGGTAAAGGATTGATTAGCCTAACTAAAAAAATCAGATGTGATGATGTGTATTGGGTTGATGATCTTAGATACAATTTGATGAGTGTTGCACAGCTGAACACTTCTGGTTACAAAGTTGAATTCCATCATAGAAAAGCAAAGATCTATGATTCTACTGGGGAATTAGTTGGAAGTGGGGATCAGACTAAAGGTAACTTATTTTATCTAGATTTATCTGAGAAACATGTTTGTTTGCACAATATAATGATGTTTGGTTATGGCATAAATGGTTGTGTCATGTGAACTTTGATAACTTGGTAAGCATAAGTAAATTGAAAAAGGTTAGAGGGCTACCTAAGTTAAAGAAACTTGAGAATGCTATGTGTAAACAATGTCAACTAGGAAAGATGACTAAGTCTAGTTTCAAGAGTAAAACACATATATCAGAGGAAATTTTGGAATTGGTCCATACTGATCTCTGTGGTCCCATTGGAGAAAGAAGCTATTGTGGTGCTAGATACTTTATTCTATTTGTTAATGATTATTCAAGGATGATGATTGTAATGTTTCTCAAGGAGAAATCTGATGCATTCCAGTTATTTAATTGGTACTTAGCTAAAGTTGAAAAGGAAACAGGCAAAATTTTGAAATGCTTAAGATTTGACAGAGGTGGAGAGTTTATTTCTAATGAGTTTAATAGGTTCTCCAATGACCAAGGCATAAAGAGATAGATGTCCGCACCTAGGACTCCTCCACAAAATAGTATTGGTGAATGAAGGAACAGATCTATCATGAACTGTGCAAGAACACTAATGATGGAGAAAAATGTTGCACAAAAATATTGGAAAGAAGCTATAAGTACTGTAGTCTATACACTGAATAGAGTTCAAGTCAAGAAAGGTACAAATGCTACACCTTATGAACTTTGGTATGGTTA
>MU224631.1:1005462-1017327 GCA_018584345.1 Thuja plicata | reverse complement strand
AAAATGAAGATTGGATACAAGCAATGAATGAGGAAATTGAATAGATTGAGAAGAACAAAACTTGGACACTTGTACCTAGGCCAAAGGATAAAAATGTAATTGGCACAAAGTGGGTATTTAGGAACAAAGTGAATGAACATGGAGATGTGACAAGAAACAAAGCTAGACTAGTATGCAAGGGTTATGCACAGGAGGAAGGAATTTACTACGCTGAAACCTTCACCCCAGTTGCAAGATTAGAAGGTGTTAGAACCTTACTTGCATATGCAGCCTATAAAGGATTCAAAGTTTATCAGATGGATGTGAAATCTGCATTTCTCAATCGTATCTTGGAAGAAGTGTATATTGAGCAAGCTCATGGTTTTCTAGACCCAAACAAAAGAAATATGGTTTGCAAATTGCACAAAGCATTATATGGATTAAAGCAAGTGCCAAGAGCATGGTATGAGAGATTACACAATTATCTGATCAAGATTGGATTTGCAAGAAAAAATGACAACAACCTATACTTGAAGACAGAGCAAAGAAAAGGTACATTATTAGCTGAAATTTTTGTAGATGACATCATTTTTAGTGGACAAGATGTGTTATGCTAGAAATTTGCAATAGAGATACAAACTGAGTTTGAGATGTCTATGTTTGGTGAAATAAAATTCTTTGTTGGCTTACAAATTTATCAAATGAAGAATGGTATCTATATCACTCAATCTAAATATATCAAGGAGATACTGAATTTTTTTGGAATGGAGGAGTCCAAACCAGTAAGTACACCCATGGCTACTGGAAAGAAGCTAACAAAAGATGATGACACAAAAGAAGTGAACCAAACACTCTACTAATCAATGATTGGTAAACTACAGTATGTTGTACATAGTAGACCTGATATTGCCCTAGCTGTTGGAATTGTTGCAAGGTTTTTTTCTAATCCCAAGAAAACTCACATGATGGAATTCAAAAGGATTCTAAGATATTTGAAAGGAACTAATGAATATGGTCTATACTACAAAAAGAATGATAAGTTTGAACTCAGAGTTTACACTGACTCTGATTGGGCTAGAAATGTTGATGACAAGAAAAGCACTACTAGTGGAGCATTTATTTTAGGAAAGAGATTGATCTCCTGGGCAAGCAAGAAATAGAACTGCACCTCACAATCTATAGCTGAAGCCGAGTATGTGGCAGCAGCAGTTAACTGTTCTAACATTGTGTGGTTGAAGATACTATAGAAAGGTATGAAGGAAGAAATCACTGACCCGGTTGTCTTATATTGTGATAACACGAGTGCCATTAATAATTCTAAAAATCCTATTATGCACTAAAAAACAAAGCATATAGCTATCAAGTATCATGACTTGAGGGAGCTAGTTCACAACAAAGAAGTGAGGCTAGATTATGTGAACACTAAAGAATAATTAGTAGACATATTCACAAAAGCACTACCCAAGGATGCTCATGAGTATCTACGAGGTAAAATAGGGGTGATTCCCCTTACTGAGGCTAATTAAGTTCTGTATGGTACTGTTGTATCAAATATTACATTCAGAATACTTGACACATTGATGCATAGTAAGTCACACTTTAGGATGCTGGCTAAAGTTGTGAAGATGGACAAGGACAAAAAAGAAAAATTAGTCATAATCAAAATGACAGGATCAACATGATACTGAGGATCTACATGAAAGTGATATTGATGTCTTTGGCATTATTGTCAAAGAGGGAGAGATTACCTATAAAGAGGAAGAGATTTCCTAGAAGAAGAGATTACCAAGAGGGAAATATTACATAGAGGCAAAAGTTACTATTGAAAACATTGAAGTGATTATCTACTCAAAGGGAGTCTATAGATAATTAGACAAAGATGATTACAGTGTGATTACAGACATAGAGGGAGAAATGTTTTACAGATGACAATCAGAATAAAGCTAAAGACATTAATGAAGATTCATTCATATCAAGGAGTACAGGTGAATTTTTTTATTGGTTGGTAACTATGTTTGTTAAATCATTGTTTTCATATTTTGTGTTGCCATCAATGCCAAAGAGGGAGATTGTTGGAAAGTGACAATGCAAGCAATTGTTATTTTGTCATTGCTGTCAAACCTTAATTGGTGAGAATATTGTTATCTATTTGAGTACCATATCTACTGATGACAAAGAATATTTAACAAGAAGACCAAGTGAATGGTTGAGTTAAGGCAATTAAAATGGTACTTGATCAGTTGGCACTCTAGAAAAGAAATTAGTTGTTTATCTTTCAAAGACAATTTTTCTGGTTGTTCTGTGCCAAGAAAGTTTGGCTTGTGCCAAGAAAAGTTGCTTGTGCTGAGCAAAGTTTGTTATAATGAGCAAATTTTCTTATGCTAAGCGAAGTTTCTTGTGATGAGAAAAATTTGTTCAATGCCAAGCACCATTGAAATTGCCAAGTGGAAACAGTGATGTTGGCCGACTTACAGTAATTGGATTAATGAAGAGATTTGAGATCTCTGGCCGTCTTAGTTAATTTCAATGGGATATGTAATGTTAATTAAAGATTGATCCACATCATTTAATGTATGGATAACCATAATTAATGTATGGTTTCAAGATTTGATTAGAGACTACTTTGGAGAAGTAAATGTAAAGCAAAGATGGAATGATCTGTTGGATCTGACCTAACCTAAGATCTACGATCTTGTTTAAGAGGCAAAATATTTATCTGAGCTAGATAGAGAGATATATGATAACCTCAAGGGGTTATTCATTCATGTATGCAAGAAGTGTGCTACTGAATGTAAAGTGGATGTGAATGAAAAAGAGTTGCATAGTTGATTTACTGTTTAGCATGATCTAGTAGAAAAGGATGAAAACAAAAATAGAGAGTTGCATGTGTGATTGCTTGATAGATTTTCAAGCAGATCAGATGGTTGAAATGACAATGAAGGCTATCCAGTAAGTTAACATTAGAGTTGTAATTGGATCTAAATTTGCAAAGTAAGTTGTATGTGTCAGATCACAACTGCTGATTACTTTCTAACCATTGTGTTAGTTAAATCTTTTAACAAGGTTGACCTAACAGTCATTTGTATAAATCCTCTAACAAGGTGACATTCAGGTGGAATGTTCTAAGTCCTCTAACAAGGCCACTCCTGACAGGGTGATTAAATCCTTTAACCAGGTCACACCTACCAGTGTGTTATTATAACCTTTAACAAGGTTGGGTCCTCACAGGGCGTCACTTCATAAGAGTGAAAACTTGGTAGCATGCTATTGGTGGTTTTTCCCATATTGGGTTTCCACATTAAATACTTGTGTCAACTTATGTGAATGCTTATGGTTTGTTTTACTGTTATATTTGTACAAGCTAATCTCAATTGATAGTAAACTACATGATTAAAGTTATTGACATATGCTACTGCTGTCAACTAGATTTGAAATACAAAAAAAAATTATTTGCTACATCTACACCTGAGGATAACTGATTCACCCCTCCCCTCTTAGTTATTCTAAATTCATTCTAACATACTCTCCTATTTTTTATAAAGAACCTGTTGTGGTGCTAAGGGGTCACAACTCTAGAAGGCCATCTCAAGCCCTTAATGTTGTTACCCGAAGTCAAGGTCTCATTGTCATTAGAGGACCCATTTCAAGCCAATCCAATAAACCTAAGCTAGTAGCATCCAAGCCTGTCACCTTGAAAATAGCTGTCAATCCTAAATCAAACTACAATCTTATTGATCAATTACAAAGAACCCCCACTCAGATTTTGATCTTTGAGCTCTTAGAGTTGTCCCCAAGACATAAGAAAATCCTTGAGGATGCTTTACACATGGAAAATATCCCCAACAACTTAGATATTGACCAATTCTAGAATATGATAAATCATATTGCTAGCCCTCATTACCTTACATTTTCAGAAGATGATGATAAAGCTTTGAGCCATCTGCACAATCTTGCCCTTCTTATTGAGGTCATGATCCATAGAACCCATGTTAGGCATGTGTTGATAGATGGGGGTGTTGGGCTTAATATTTCTTCTTTTAGTCTTTTGAAAGAATTGGGTTATTTTGAAGAGGTTATAGATACCAGAAAAATGATTACTATCAAAGCCTATGATGAGGCAGAAAGAAGTTCCAAGGGGTTGGCTATCCTTCCTGTTAGGATTAACCCTATTCAAAAGGATATTTTATTTCAAATAGTTGATGCTAGACCCCTTATGTATAATATCTTACTTGGTAGACCATGGATTCATGATATGCAAGTAGTGTCGTCTACCTATCATCAATGTGTTAAGTTCCCCTACAATGGAATAGAGATTTGTATACCTATGGATAACACTTTATCTATTAATTCAATTTCAATAGGGGCTCATGTTCCCCTTAATAGATAAGTACAAGATTTTGATGCTACCTTAGCTGAATGTAAAGACAAGCTTAAAATGATAGACCTTGGTATGGGGGGTATCAACTCAACTCCCTCACAACATTACCAGTTTCACCTCAGTATTATTGAAAACCTTCAAAAGAAAAGAAACCTTCCTCTTCAGCTATGACTTTATTTGGAAAATTTATAGAATCATCAGTGCCTATCCAAGATGAGAAAGATGAAACATTTGTTAGAAACGGGATCTATAGAGAAGAAAAATATATGCGCAATGAGAAATTCTCTCCCTCTCCTAAACCTTATGGAAGAGGGTATAAATTTGTCAAAAAGATGGGCTATCTTGGATATGGCCCTCTTAATCACAATTTGGATGCTAGGTCTGAACCTCTTGATCATGCTAAATTTGGATGCAAGTCCAAGAAGCCACTTGGCCTAGGATTTGAAAATTACAACAAGCGCACTAATCCTCTCTTTGAAAAGTTGGATAGTGATGATGAACTAGAGTTTGTACCTAATTTGAAAAATCAGCAAGATATATGCAAAGATTGGGTCCCTTCCACTACTCTCCTTTGGGAGATTCAGATATTTTAGTCACTCATGCATCAGTTGCAACTTTATAACAAGAATCAAATATAGAAGATCCTTTGAGAGAGAGAGTCAATGAAAGAATCTTGTTCATTTAATGGAAAGATAAAGTGCTACTTTTGATGAAAATGGACCTTCTACATCACGATGTCCCAAACCTTCATGGTGTAAGCATCCTAGTCACATTTCAGGTAAAATTTCCAATGAGTATGAATGGGACTCTTTTTCAAAGCCCTCCATAGTTGATAGAGATATTGATGTTATTCACACTTTTAGTTCTCAACTTGAGGTAGCCAATGAGTTACGTGTAGGATTAGAGGTTTTGAACCCACATGTTGCCTTAGTGGATGATTCTTCGCTTGTTAGGACAAATCCTGATCTAGGTAGCTTAGAGGGATACTTGATGGACTCTGACACTTTGGTCACCAGCGATAATATCATTCATGTATTTATAGCCTTGAACAAGTCATTGATTTGCCTCTTGTTCATCCTAACCTCATTGATTGGTCCCAATGCTATCAAGAACCTAAGCTTTTAACATTCCAAAATGATTATGAGATAGCTTGTTAGCTAAATGCCATTGAACCCATAGTCTCTTCCACCAATGAACCAGCTACTAGTATGACATAGCCAGACATCAAGTACCTTACTCACAAGATAAAAAGAAAAGAAATCAAAAGAATAGGATTTATGATGGTGAAAACCATTGTGTGGCGGTGTCAGAACAAAGAAAAAACAAAAAGAAATGACGTATCCAAGGTTGAAAACCTCTCTAAGGTGCCTAAGGATGAGGTACTTGATCATCTCCTAAGCTATTTTCAAGATGGATTTTCAGTCCTTATTGAACTGACACAAGTAGTTAATCTGGGTAGGGATGAGGCTCCATAAATAGTACAGTTGGCTGAATCCTTGTCACCAATAGAAAAAGAAGTCTACGCTAAGTTCTTATAGAAAAAGAAGATCAATTTTGCATGGACTTATTTAGATATGCTAGGATTGATCATAAATCTTATCATGCATCACTTATCTATAGCTCCAAATGTCAAACTAGTTAAACATAAATTGAGAAAGATGCATCCTCACATAGCTCTTGTAGTCAAAGAAGAATTATAAAAACTCCTTGGTGCAAAATTTATAAGAGCAATTCCTTATGTTGAATGGATATCAAACATTGTATCGGTTTCCAAACATGAAAAATCCATTCAAGTTTGCACAGATTTTAGAGATCCCAATAGAGCATGCCCAAAGGATGACTTTCCACTCCCCAATATAGACAGGATAGTGGATATGACTGTAGGTTATGAGATTTATTCTTTGAAGGATGATTTTTCTGGGTACAATCAAATTAAGATAGCTCTTGAAGATCAAGAAAAGACTATATTCACTTGTGCATGGGGTACCTATTGTTGGAACGTTATGCCCTTTGGATAAAAAAATGTAGGAGCTACCTATCAGTGAGCTATGACAATAATTTTTCATGACATGATGCATAAAAACATGGAATATTATGTGGATGACACCTTGGCCAAGTCTAAACAAAGAGATACACACTTAGATGATTTGTAGGTCATCCTAGATCACATGGAATAGTTTCAACTAAGGTTAAATCCTAAAAAGTGTGCATTTGGAGTTAGCTCTAGAAAATTACTTGGATTCATCATTTTAGCAAAAGGAATAGAGGTGGACCCTGAAAAAGTTCAAGCAATCATAGATATGCCACCTCCTAAAACCATTAGTTAAATGACGATTCTTTGAGGACATATTCAATCTATAAGGAGATTAATTTAACAACAGGAAGATAGAGCTCAACCCTTCAATAAGAACTTACATAAAGGATTCAAATGTGTTTGGAATGAGGATTGTCAAAAGAGCATAGATCAAATCAAGAAATACTTGGCAAATCCTCCTATTTTAATGTCTCCTATCCAAGGGAAACCACTTATTCTATACATTTCAGAAAAAAATCTTCCTTGGGGACATTACTAGCTCAACTTGATGAAAATGGGAAAGAAAGAGCAATATACTACATTAGCCGTACCCTTGTCTCATATAAGGTTAACTACACTAGCATTGAGAAATCTTGCCTTGCTGTTGTGTTTGCTTCCCAAAAGTTGCGACATTACATGCTTGCACACACTATACACCTCATATTGAAAAAAGATCCACTCAAATACTTGCTAAGTAAGGCTTCCCTCATAGGTAGACTTGCTAAATGGATGATACTTTCAGAGTTTGACATAGAGTATATTAAGAGAAAATCAATAAAAGGACAAGCCATAGCAGATCAATTGGCTAATTTCCCATTACAAGATGATGCACCTATTAAAGTTGACTTCCTAGATGAGCACCTCATGTACATGACTGAAAGAACATGGAAGATGTTCTTTGATGTATATTTTATGCAAAATGGTTCAGGAGTTGGTGTGTTGTTTGTTTCTCCTCATGGGTACACGATTCCTAAGTCTTAAAAATTATTGTCCCCATGTACAAACAACATTGCTAAGTATGAAGCTTTAACAAATCAACTTAAGATAGACATAGAATGGAGAATCATAGAGTTACACATCTATGGAGATTCATAGCTGATAATCAACCAAGTTGATGATGAATATCAAACAAAGAATGAGAAAATAGTACCTTACAATAAAATGGTTGATTCCTTGAAATGTAACTTCACATTTGTCACATTTCAGCAAATCCCTAGAGCATAAAAAAAAGTAGTTGATGCTATGGCTACACTTGCTTCACTCCTTTGGTTGGAGCAACATGAATCTAGATTTGAATTCCTGGTGAAAGAGCTACATCAACCTATCTTTGGATCCCAAGAAAGCAATGTCATTTGTACCTGTGTTGGTCATGAATCATCCCGTTATGGTGCCATTTACTTAGACCTTCATGATGGTATTATACCTGAAACCTTTAACTGATCTGAACGCAGAAATCTTACCCAAAATTCCTCTTGTCATTCCCTTATTGCTGGTGATTTGTACAGGAGGGGTCTAGATGGAACACTTCTTAGATGCTTAGAAAAGGAAGAATCTGACCAAGCATTAGTTGACATCCATGAGGGCATCTGTGGGGGACATTCCAATGGTATTTCCATAGCCTGAAGGTTGCTTAAGGTGGGGTAATATTGGCCTACAATCCAGATTGATGCAGTAGCTTTTGCAAATTCATGTGAAAAGTGTCAAAAAAATGGTAACCTGATACATGCTCTAGGCAGGGAGCTCATTCCTTCTATATCTCATTGGCCATTTGAGCATTGGGCCTTTGATCTTGTTGGGAAGATTCAACCCAACTCATCAGGTGGACACAAGTTTATTATCACTACTACTGATTACTTCACTAAATAAGTAGAAGTTGTCTCACTTTCTGTTGCCTCAGCCAAGATAGTCTCTCTTTTCATTCTGAACCATATCATTTGTTGATATGGAGTGCCTTCTAAGATTATTACTGACAACAGAGGCCAGTTCAAAAATAAGCACCTTAAACAACTCTGCAAAAAATTCAAGATTAAACAACCTTGGTCCTCAATTTATTTCCTGCAAGGAAATGGTCAAGCAAAGGCATCAAACAAGACCATTCTTAAAATCTTACATAGAATAGTCTGCCAGAATAGTAGAGATTGGAATTTATAGATAAATTGAGTTTTGTGGGCCTATAGAACAAGTATTTGTACTCATACTAGGGCTACTCCTTTTCACCTTGCATTTGGCGCTGAAGCAGTGTTACCTTTGGAGGTTGAGATTTCTTCACTTCGAGTTTCTCCCCATGGTCTAGTTACAGATGAAGATTACCGCACCATGAGACTTCAAGAGTTAGAACTTCTAGATGAAAAATGTCAAGCATCATTTGACTATATGAGGGTTTATCCAAAGCGCATGTCCAAAGCCTTCAACAAAAAGGTTCATCCTAGAGAATTCCAAGTAGGAGATCTTGTCCTACATGAAAATCCTAAGAATCAACAATATAGAGATCAAAAGGGCAAATTTGAACCTAATTGGCTTGGACCTTACATCATTATAGCATCTTTTGGGATAGGTGATTATTTAATGTCTACAGAAGAGGGAGAACAGCTCCCTAATCCTATCAATGTCTTGCACCTAAAGAAGTTCTATTCATGATGCCCATTCTGTCTGGGGGCATCCTTTTGTACATATTTATTGATCCAAAAAAAATCCAAAAAAATGTTATATTGTCAAAAATTCTAAAAATCAGCAAATGTCTTGAAAAAATGATCATCTTAGTGAGAACCTAGAAATAGGTGCTTTGATGTATCTCCAAAAAAATTATATATTCCAAAAAATACAAATAAATAAAAATAAATTCAAAAAAATTGGAAAAAGTGCCTTGATGAAAACCTGGAAACAGGCGCCTTGGTAGCAAAAATTCAAAAAAATTATAAAAATTCCTGAAGAAAAAAAGAAGAAAAAAATGAAAAAATGAAAGAAAAAAAATTGTAATAAAATCCAAGTGGTGAAAACTTGGAAATGGGTGCTGAAATGAGCTTTGCACCCCTATTTCTTAGTGCGTGTCCGTGACACTTAGCCTTTCTCCATCATGCCTTTTCGTTGATTCCTTGGTTTGGAATTGGTCTTTGTCTTTTTCTATGGGGCATAACTGTGTTAGCTTTGGTCTCTTGGATGTGTTAGTCTTTAGAACATCTCACAAATGGTGTTTTTTTCAACACCACCCCAACTGTATTTTTCAATACAACCCTTCACATTGAGTGTTTTTCAACACTTATCGGTTTGGTCTTACCCCATTTTGTCATGTGGTCTTACCTACTTGCAAGCATTCAATCCTTATCCTTAGAACTTAGTATAAGTTAACACACTTAAATTTATAAACACAACACTTAATGCTTGAGCTATGTCATGATCTTTTCTCTGTGTGCTGACTGTTATTAATTTTTGTTGAGTGTATTTGTCTAATAAGTCTCTCTAGGATGCATAGCTAGAGGACTTGGGGCATGGAATATGTTTTTATTTGCATCTTGCTTTATGCTTCACTATTTTTGCACAACTGTTCTGCTAGTCATCCTGGCCTCTATGCTTTGATGCGAGCATGGTTTGTCTATATTAAAGTGGGTAAGCTAACATCACACTCATCTTGACCTTTATGTCTTTGATTCTTATGTTAGAATCTTTCCACATTCCAATATGATATAAATCACATTCATATCTTCATAGTTGCACTTGTGACTAGTGATGATTGTGTGATTTTTTGATGTCAGTTAATAATGGTACAATGATGAAAATAAGTTCCTTATCATTCTCTAATGAATGATGAACACAAAGTCCTACGTTACAATTTCTCTATTGCAAGTACACCTTTGCATTTTCATGTATCTTGCATTGTTAAACCTCGTGTTAGTTTGCATTTTAGGCTGCATTATGAGTTTGTGAGGGTTTGCTTCATCTTTCTTGTGGACTTTTAATCAACTGTGATCACATTTTGACCTTCATTTCCTTATCTTCATTTATGATCTCAGTCAAAATTTTCTATCTTAAATAGTTGAAATATTTTGGGGCATTCTCTTTCTTAAGGCAAATTCCATTTTTTCTCTCCATGTCTTTCCACCTCTTCCAAACTTCTATCTTCCATTTCACTTTCACCCCACTTCTTTTCTTCTAATTTAACCTTGGGGCATAACCTTTTGTGCTTGATGATCTACCTTGGTTTTGTGACCCTTATATCTTTCATCTTACATCCAAAACCTTATCTTTAGTTCGATTTGATCAAATTTATCAATTTTTTGTTTCTCCTCTATCTCATTTTGATTTCAATCATGTGGGGGCAGTACCTATCAAACTTCAATCCTTGATTCATATTTATAAATCCTATCATTTGTTCCACTTGGGGAAACCTTGCTTGAGATTCTTATCTCAGACATGTCAATTACTTATTTACAACCGTGTTGACCTTTTCTTTTTTAGCAATCTTCTTATCTTTATCTTGATGTCAATTACTTACATACAATGGTGTTGATGTCTATGTTGTTTTGTGATCCCAAATCAATCTCAGACTTCAACTGCATTCTTTGACTACATGTGCTCCCAGAATGATCACACATTATTCAAAGAGGGGCAAATGTATGCACCCTAAAATGGTTGCCTAGATTGTGGGCCCCATTTATCAATTTATCAATTTATCAAATTCCTGAATCAATGCTTTGGAACATTTTCAATTCAAATCAATTTCCTCGATCAAATTGTAATTAATTCAATTATTTCAATATTTCCTAAGGTTTGATCATTTTTATTTAATTAAAAGACTCCCTTTTAATTAAATAAAATTCATCTTATTTAATTTAATTAAATTCCTCCCATTTAATTAAATAAAATTCTTCTAGTTTATTTTCATTAAAATAAAACCCCTCTTTTAATTAAATAAATAAAAATCCCCACTTAAAGCACTTTATTTGATGAAAAAGGAAATAAATTAAATAAAAATCCCTTTTTCTTCACATCTTCCTAAGTGGTGGACTTTTTGCCTCTTAATTATAGCCTTTGATTTTTGCCTCTTAATCTCAACCATTCACTTTTCTTTATAAGGAAATCTCCCCTTCTCATTCTAAGATATAGAATTTTTAGGTATTGTTATGTTGCAGGTTTGGAGAGCAATTTTGGAGGAGGATTTGAGCACTTTGGCTTGGATATTGCAACTTCTCTCTTTTTGTCTTTTTCTTCTTGCATCCATGGCTATTCATGTAGATTAGATTCATGTTTACTTTCATAGATTAAATTTTCATATTTCCTTTCATAGATTAATCATGCATTGTTATCATTTAGACTATTTTCCTTTCATGCATTGCAATCATATAGAATAGATTTCATTTTCTTGCATTGAATCTCTCATTTCATGGTGTACTTGCATGGGCGCAACTAGGTCAATCTGAGGGCCTCCATTACAAACCTT
>MU224631.1:944560-972622 GCA_018584345.1 Thuja plicata | reverse complement strand
GTTTGAATGTTTCCTTAAAACTTAGTATTCTAAGCAGTCTGCGCAAGTAGTTTTGGAGGGAAATTACAGACTTTAGAACATTAAAAACAAATTACCTTGCAAAGTACATTGCCAGCAATTGTCTGCGTTGCTTTTGAAGTGTTTCACGCCATGTTTGGAGGGAATTGTGATTGGAATACATTAGAAATACCATGAGTTATTGCATAGCAGCAGAGTGAAAGGGATTTTAATTATTTTACTTTGAGAATTTTGCAGAGATGTAGATGTTTGCACAGACAATGAGGGCAGCTCACAGTGTATTTTAAATGTTTGGTTTAAACCCTCATTTGTCTATTTGCTATGCAGTATTGAACAGAGGGTACAAATTTTGATGTTTTAAAACCAAATAACATTCTAGCAAGTCATCTTCCAGCAGAATATGTGATCGGTTTTTTTTATTGGAGTTTGAAGTTTTTGTTTGATTTTAAATGAAATTTTCAAATATCACTCCACAGGAAGTGGTGCCCAAGGCATTAGAACACAGTGATGCTTTCCATTTGCAAAGAAAGAATGACATTAAAGAGCAGTTTTGCGAAGAAGCCATAGAAGTTTAAAAATTGTATATTTGTTTTATCCCATATTGTCTATGCAAAGGGCTTTTTTGATATTTATATGCAAAAACACTTACATCCAAGGTAAGAATAAGAGCCCAAAGGCTCTTGGTGAGCTCGTAGGGGCTAGAGGTCAAATTTCATGGGCCATGCACAGTATTGTAACATGAAATTCGAAAATGCTTTAAAACAATAAGATGATATATCCCACATTCATCCCACAAAGGCAAACTGAAGGGTTTATATACTAAAACACAAACATATGAGTTTGAAGTTGAAGAGGAGGCTATCCACGCGCGCTCTCATCCAACCGCCTCAGTTTCTATGCCTGAAAATGAAGAAGATGAAATTTTGACAAAAATGAACAGTGCACTTGGTCGCGATGTCGCGAGATCCACTTGGTCGCCTAGTCGCCGAGTGCCCCAGTCGTCCAGTCGGGAGTAAAGATGGAGTTAGCCGCTAGGTGTTGGTCTCTAGGTCGCCCAGGAATGAAGGAAGAGGTGAAAATAACTCGTGACTTTGATTCCCAGGTTTTCATATGGTCGCCGGATGTGAGGGAAGTTAAAAATTAGTTAAGCATGGTTTGTGACAGCCAATGTGAGCATGCCACGTGTCAATTTCTGTTCACTTCTGGGCAAAATAAGTAGGAAATAAAGATTTCAGACTATTTTAAAGGTATACAGATTTCTTAAAAGGGTAAAGTGCATACAAAGAAAGGATATTTTATTTCACATTCTGTGAAATATGCATTCTCAGAGGATTTTTTATAAACATTGGAAATCAGATTTTTGCCAGGGAGATCAGATTTTTAAAAGGGTAAAAAAGATCAGATTTGGAATGAGAAATAAAGGTTAAATTTGCACAACTGGGACAAAAATATTTATTTGTTTTTGAGATTTGACAGAGGAGTTTGTGGGGAGATATAAATCAGAAGATATGATCAAATTTGCACAAAGGAAAATGAGACAAAAATGCATAATATTTTAATTGCACAAAATCATATTTGAAAGAGCTTTCCAGAGGATAAATCAGATTTTCAAAGGGAAATGTGACAGATTTTCAAAGATATTTTGCAGATGAGATCAGATTGGATGGATTTGTCAGTGGAAGAATGAAAGAGATATTTTAAAGATAAATCAGATATTTTCTCAGACAAGTGGAGTTGAAAATTGATTAAAACAATCAGATATTTTGAGAGAAGGACAAGTGTTTGCCTAGACAGATTTTTAGGGTTTCTTCTCTTCTATATCTTTCTTTCTTTTCTCAGTTGTAAGGGTTCCTTTCCTCTGCTCTGTTCTAGTTTTTTCCTGCAGATGCCCAGAGCAGGTCCCAGTTGGTCTTGTGGAAATTTTATTATAAGTTACACTTCTATATCTTTGTATATTCAGGAAGGCTCATTGTCTGGATGTGTTGAAGCAGAATACAGTAATAGAATACAGTGTGGTTCTCCCTCTTTCATATTATCTTTTGTCTTTGCATTATGTTTGTGCTCTAGTGTGTTTCACCTGTAAGGCATCTGAAATACACTAGCTACAAGGTAGTTTGTCTAATTATTTATGAGTTCCTTTCAAGGAGAGGACTAAGTTTCATAGATGATTTCAGAGAGAAAAACATTCTGATAAAGATTTGATGCAGATGTATGTATACGAGAGGATAGTTTGTAAGGCACTCTATCTCAGCCACATGTAGTTTGTAAGGCACTCTACAATATCTCTATTAGTTTATCTCTGTTGATTCATGTTTTCATTGACTCTTTGCCCAAGGGATAGGCACTGGTTTAGATTATAGTTTGCAGTCTGTTCCTCATCCAATATCAAAATCAATTTAATCAAAATACTCTTGTTACTAAGAATAAACAAACTGAACTCAGTAAGGACCTATGTCAGCAGGACAATGTCTATTTTGGTGATTCCTTAGAGAGTGAATCAATTAGGTTATCCCTCTTACAATAAAAGGAAGAAGGATGAAAATCCTTGTATCACTGATTTTTTTCTATATTTAAGACCATAAGTTTGTATGGTTAAATCTTGCATCTGGTTATGCTTGGTCATTTGCAAGGCGATTTATCAGTTGGTTTAACAAAGATACATAGCAAATCACTGTCCACACCATAACATACTGTGTAAACAACAATCATAAAAGGTAAAACCTGCCTGAGTATATGTGGAGCTCAAAAATGAAGAAGGACCTTATCCAGTCCTTAGCAATTAGGCTTTTCTTGTCTCTGAATCAGTATTAGAAGGCATAGTGTTCAAGTAGTCATTTCAAGCACTGTGGTTCATACAAGAAAAATCCCTAACAAGGCACTTATAGAATAGTTTGTTTTGAAAGAAGCATCACAAAATTATGATCTTTTCTTAGGAAAGGCAATGAACTTAAAATTATTTCCCTCCAATTATGTCAAAAAGAAGCCCATGTATGGAAATTTATATGATGTTTTAAACAATTCACTTGCAACAAATAGCTACCACATGTTTGATCAGGAGATGGGGGGGGGTTCTTGAAGATACATTTCCTCCACTCTTTGCATCCAAGGTAAAAGAAGTCTTTTATGCAATACACCATCTTCTAGATAATCGTCATCTTCCTCGATTATAACTAGTGATAAGGGTTAAAGATCATAATGAAGATGCTCCTAAAGATCTCGTAGGTCCTTCCCATCATCTCAGTGAGGAATTAAGGGAAAATTCTTGTATTTCTAGTTAATAGTTTCCTAGTCTAGGTCTTCTCTTATTTATATTTGATATCAAAGGACAAAGAAATTTTGGGGTTCTAGTAGTTTTGGTTTTTTGATGTACGCTTCCCCTTGATAATTCAAATTTGTCTTTGTCTAATAGGAGGGCTATCTAGTAGTTAGTTATTTATTTTTTCAATCTTCTTTGTGTATAGTGGCTTTGGTATACAATATTTTTTGTTAGTTATAATTTCCTACTTTTTAATATATATATTTTAGGTTATAAGCCTTTTATCATTGTGTGTACACACACACACACACACACACACACACTTGAACACATTATATTTTTCCATTAGTATATAGAAGGAAAACCATGATCTACATCATTGGTTTACACTACATTGACATATAGGGCACAACACTACCCAATGCTAAGGTTACCTGATACTGCCAAGTACAAAGCATCCTGACAAACACTATTCAATATTACCTGATGACAAAAAGGATATAGGAACCTGACGAGTAACAACAATGCAACCTGGTGAAACAACAAAGAGAGGAACCTGACAAATGAAGGGAACCTAATGATTAGTTCAACAAAGGAATGCCGAAAAAACCTTTTAGTTCAACCCGAAGACCAAGAACCGAAAGTCAGTTACATCCTGCAAAAAGTGGATGTAACTTTTCATGTCAGATAAAACACTGAAGTTGTAAATTTAGCTTCTTGATTTATTTTAAACCCATTATGTGCAAAGGAAGAAATGTAATTATTATTATTTTAATTAGTTTAACTGATTTAAAACATGCAAACTAAAAGATCAAGGTCAAGTTGCAAACCTTGGATCTAGAGTTAACTTTGTAATGTTTGATTCTATAATAGGTCAAATACTTGTATAAATAGATGCTCAATCTATTATGAACATGTTGTTTGATGATGATTGTAGCCACTAAGAGCATCTAAGGATCAGACAAGAGAATTCATGCACAAGGATAGAAAATGATCAAATCAGTTTCAAGAATAGAACATAGGCTACCGATGAGGAGAGAAACTTTTCATCAATCACTATAGGTGATATTCATATTATGAGAGCTTTAATGGATCCATGATCAGAAATTATAGATTGCATACAATCAGGTCAAACATATTGTAGTCATTCTTACAAGTGTAGTACACTTAAGAAATCCTTTCAAGAAAGGTGGATCTAACAGTCCTATTGTAAATCTCTTAACCAAGTGCCCACTTAAATCAGTGTTTTTAAAGCTCGTAACAAAGTAGATCTTAACAGGTCTCCACTTTAATACTCCTAACAGGGTAGATCATTAGAAATGATCAATTGTAAGCCTTTACCGGCTCCCTTCCATTCTACAGATAGTGAAGTTTTTTGGATGCCATCCCCACCGCATTGTTTACTTCCTAACAGTAGTTTTATGTGATATCATATCTTTTGTTATGTGTTTATTACTTTCATGAATGTTTCTATGAATGATGCAAACAATTAAAGATTATGAATTAATATTACATACATAAGAAGAACATCAGAAATGGTCGGTAATATAGTAAAGAATGATTGCTAATGATCAAAGTTGAAAAGTGTTAAAAATTTTAGAGCTATTGATTCACCCCTCCCCTCTCAGTACTAATTCCCATTAATCCCAACAATTGGTATCAGGGATAAGTATCTTATTGGAAAGCTTAAAGGCTTAAGAGAAAAGATCATATAATGAAGAAGTACAAACTTGATAATAATATTGAGAATAAAAATCTTGAGATACAGATGTTCTATGAATAGTATAAAGAAGAAAGAGTCAAAATGAGAGAGTTTTTGGATGAGAGAAAAGGTATGGAAACTCGAAGCAATAAAAAAGATTATCAAGAAGAAGAGATTCTAGATTTCTTTGAATCTTCAAGATCAAATATAGTAATGCATCTGATACATCAGAACATAACATCACCAGTCTAAAGGAGATCAATGAACATCTGACAGATCAAATAAAGATGCTGCAAATCGGTCAAGAGACCCAGATGGTAAGAATGATTGATCTGATGAGTTCTGCTAGACAAGTTGAAATAGAAAGAACACTAGCTATTGATGATAGGAGGAAGATTACAAAAAAGCTACAAGAAATGGAGTTGGAAATTCAAAGACATGCTGATCATCACGATGAGATTACAAATCAAATTATTCTTATGAGTCAAGAAGAAAATAGAATGAATATAGAACTCATTGAACAAATAAAGGCTATCGGTGAACTAAGAGAAGAGAATGAAAAACTAAAGCACGAGGTTAGAGTTCAACAATAGCATAATGAAATTATCAGAAAGGCTGAAGAGAGAAATAAAAGAATGGATGATTTTCTTGAAGGATAATGAAGAGTCAACAAAACAACAACAACAACAGTCTAGGCTTTACTGAAAATGGAGAATCTTCAAATCAATATAATCCAAAGAATGTCTATGAAAATACAATACCAATAAAGATGACATGAAAATACTATGGAAATCAAGGCCACACATCAAATGTCTATAGAGGCAAAATGAAAGGTATTCCAAAATCTACATCTTCATTCATAGGATTCTATTATAAATGTAACAAGAGAGGACAAAAATCATATGAATGTAAGTCTAATCTATGGAAAAACCAAAGAAGGAAACCTACATGGACAAATATTGTCCTACATGCAAGATGAATGGGCACACAACTAATGAATTCTGGAAAAATAAAATGCAAGCATGGAAGCCTAAAGGTCAAGAAACTCCCTATCAACCAAAGAGAATTGGTAATCAATATGTATGGGACTATAGTACATGGACAAACTGTACATCATGTGGTAGATATGGTCACATTTCTAAATATTGCATGAAGGAATGGACCAAAAGGTCTAGAGGCTAGACAAACCTCAGAATGGCATGCTTACACTGTCACAAAGTTGGTCATCTCAAGAAATATTGCAAAGAATGAATGACACAGAAAAGCACATGTCCCAATGGAAACACCATTAAAGATATATGGAAGGCTAGAGACAAAATATGGAGAAAAGCTTCAAGCAATGATGAAGCTGGACCAAGCAATGCAAATGGTGACACCCCATCCAATGGATCTATTGACATCACCACCCCTACTTAAGTTGAACAAGTATGGAACTGTACTACACCAAGTCATATTTTGCATCAGTTCCATTATACAAATTGATACATACTCAAAATCTGCATGAATAAAGATGCATATTATGTTACTTGTTACAATTCTAAGAAAATAACCCCATCAATAAACACATACCAAAAATCATCAGTGAATATAAAGGATAAGTTGTCTACACTTACCGAGAATTGTCAGTCAACACATAAAATGGCTAAGTTTCTTATGTAACCTGACACCCGTCGATAAGAAAGAAAAGTTATAAAGTTGTCATGACAGAATACCGATATCTGTCAGTGAAAGAAAAAGTCTTCAACACCCATCCCGAGCATCCTGACAACACCGACGATGATTTTGAAAGTCTTCCTGACAAACTCCATCTTCATGACCCGATGATTTATTAATAATTTAAGATATACTTAAGGCAAAAGTCTATAAATACTCAACGGGAGAACTTCATTTTGCACCCGCGATTTGAAGAGAAAAAGTAGAGTGAAACTAGAGTAATAAAAGAGCATTTAGAAGAGTGACCTCGACTCGATCAAGCACACAGTAAACAAATCATTCACCAGTATCATGGATCAAAGTAAGTACCAAGGGCACCAAAGAACTCTGTCGTTATTTTCAAGAAAGCCCTAAATTTTCAAGAAAGCCCTAAAATTTGAAAAATGATGGTAACCACTTCAAGAACTGCTAAGATGAAGAATGATAAGAAGAATGTGGTTAGGTTAATTAAAAATAATACTTGTGTAGATCCCAAATACAAGATATGCTCAGAGATTGCATCACAACCTGATGAAACTGGCACATTTTCTAATATTCCACCTAGGGTTTTGCTGATAGAGGAAGTAAGGTCCTACATTCACTACAAGATCATTGAAATAGGTGGTCTAGAGATGGATTAAGCTTACAAGAAGCTTTGTGATGCAAAAGGAAACCTAAAAGATGAACATCAGCATCTCCAAGTAAAGGGAATAATAAATGCCCTATATTTCCTGAGGGACTTCAAAACTGACTGGATTAGGTTGGAACTTAGCACAATGCATGATAAGAAGCTATGGTTAGATCAACCTAAGAAAATTACTAAGGATGTACTTCATGCTATCACTGTTTATCCAATAACTGACAAGCCTAAGGCACATAAGCATCCTTCCAGGCCAGAAGTTGAAAAGCTCACAAAAGCTGAATGGAATAACAGAGGTCTTAAAGTTAACACCATCATCGATGAAGAGCTGAGACTCAGTGCATGTGTGATTGGTTACAAGATCTTTTAGGAAAGAAGGCTAAACAACATATCATCCACATTAGTAAGCATAGCTTTCAAGATAGTGACAAAGGGAATTCAGATGGATCTGTGTGAGATCCTGCTAAAGGAAATTGATGAGAACATGAAGACAATAAGGTCTGTAAAGACTAACACATGTAAGTTTGGCTCACTTATCATTTGTATATTTTTCTACTTTCAAGAATACTTTCCTTCAGTAGGCAAAGTAAAATGGGATACTACAAATCTAGTCCCACTACAAATTAGTGAACTAATTAAGTCACAAGGAGATAAATTTGATTTAGTTATGACTGCATACTTCCTTGAATTCAAGGAAAATATGATGGAAAGAGCAAGGATCCCTGAGAAACTAATTGAAAAACATAGGGATAAGATATGTTTTATGGTGGATATAGACTTCACCCACATAAAACTGGTTGTACCAAGGATAGCTTAGTTAGCCCCTCTTGATTATCAAATTAACATAGATCAAGCAACCAATGCTATTGATGCATTGATCAATGAGCCAATTGACAGTAAACAACCAAGGTTTGGCACTTATGAAGAGGCTAGGTCAATGATAAAAAGAGGCCTAAAAATCAAAAAGACTGTCAACAAGAAGAATAAGATGGTTAAGAATCTTAAAAAGATTCTATCGATTAATGAGGAGGAACAAGAACAAACTGAGGAAACCGATGAACAGGGTACCATCGATAAAGGGTAAGATGAGAAAAAATCAGATTCTGAGGCAACTCAGTCTTATACACCTCCACCTCCTATAAAGAAATAGAGGACAAGGTGTTATGCCCTGCATACCCATCCCTACATTTTGTAGGAAAAATCTTAGGTCCCCCTTTTCATTTTTTCTCTTTCCTTTGATTTCTTCTTTCTTTTTTTTCCTCTGGGCTTTGCTTCCACAAGGGTTGTCTTTTGTTTTCTTGTCTTCTTTTGTCTTTGGGACCTGGTCCCAGAGTTTGTTTGTTCTTTTGAGTCATCCAGATTCTGGACCCCAAGATTCTTTTCCATCATGTCTTCTTTCGCAAGAAGGTATGGTTGCATGGAATCCTCGGGCCCGGAGTCTAGAGGTTTTCTTGTCCTAGAGTTTTCGAAAAGAGTGCAACACATTTTTACCCTAGGGGTATAAATAGAAGTTACCTATCATTCTTAGATTTACCACGATCAAATACTTAGAGCACTCAGAGTGATTTCAATGGTTATTAAGGAAATTAAATAAAAAATTACTCCCTATGCTTAGTGGCTAATTGAATAGCGATCTTCAGTGCTTGTACATGGTCATTTGAAGGTGAACTTGTTGTAGAGTGCCACCCGTGCTCATCTTTCTCACTTCCCCCATGTTTCCAGGTAAGCCTTCAGCTCTTCTTTCTCTGGTTCCTGGTTTATTGGTTCTCACTTATTTTTGTTTTTCATTTGTTTTTCTTTTGTTCCCACCTCTGGTTCTTCTTTTTTGTCGCCTCCCATTGGTGGGTTGGCTCTGCTAGAGGGTTGTCTACCATTTCTATAGTTGTAATTTAATCTATAAAGTTGTACATTGTCATAGAGTATCTTTAGGTGTCTCTGTATATTCTGTACATAGTGTAGTTTACATGTAAATTTATATATATCTATGTATATGTTGTATATTGTGTGTTTGTTTTCTACATCTTTATATATGTCCATTTTGGGCCAGCCTATGAGTCATGCATTGGCCCTTGCCTATTCTTTGGCTCTGTTCATTTCTTGTATATTCTACACTTTGCCTAGTGGTGAGCTCGTCACGCTTTGTGTGTTAGGAACCCCAAATGTAGAGCTCATCTGAGAAAGATGGCTGCCTAGTTCAAACTTGAAACCTCGCTTGTTTGGCTATGGTGGTTTTCTCTCTCCTCCATCAAGCCAGTCTTAATGACAGGTTAAGTCTCCCATGCATGCATTGAATTCTAGCCCAAGTGGCATTCTTTTCCTCACATGTTCGGATAGTTGTCAGTGTAAATGCCATAACTCCCATTACTGGATGGCTACGTAACACCCCCATGTCAGCCTAATGCAACTCATTTTTAGTCCTATCAATAATGGTTAGTTTTTTGGACTCCAGGTCCCATGTCTTTATTTGGTCCTTTGATTATTTTTCATCACATGTGTTGGAGTCCCTGGAGGTCCGGGAAGAGGTCAAATTCTTAATTTACTCTTATTGGGTCTGTATCTTTTTGGGGTTTTACATGAGCTAACAATTCTTTTAGGCACAGGTGCGATGCGATGGTAAGATCTCCAAAATCGAAAATAATGCTTTGATTTATATAAATACTGACAATTGTCTGGCCTGGTAGGTTTTCAAAATACCACTCATTAAGCATGTTAGAATCTTTTACATCATCTCCACCTGGGAGTCTAGATCTCCCCACCACTGCTGCCACCTGGGTAGTTGTCAGATTAAAGAATGAGAAGGCCCTAGAGAAACTCCCATTGACAATGAATTATCTGAAGGGAGACACCATTGTGGGATCAAAGGTTGATTCCAAACTATAGTTGATCACCAACACTAGTGTCAGAATGTGGTTCAAAATGCAGGCCCTAGTTAAAATGATGTTTATTCAATGAATGGTCGGAGATCCATTGGCCATCAATATGGGCAATTCTAGGATCCTTAAAGCCTCTTACTTCCCCTAAACTGTGCAAGCCCCAGAGCTCATTCTCACTCTGGCAGGAGACTACAATACCATCATCTAGGCCATTGTGCTTGCCGCCCTAGTCCCAACCAGATATCCAACACCTATGGTGTCTCTGGATGCCGTGACTTTTTAGGCAGGACTGGGGATTCCCCAATTTGATGATGCAACCATCCTAACCTAGGTGCTGGTCCTAGAAGAATTTCAGAAGTTAGAGAACATGGCCCAACAGTACCTCAACAACAAATGGCTTAAGGTGCCAAGGAAAGACTTCAGAAAGATGAAGATTGAAATCCCCCAGATCGAATTCAAAGAAAGCATACAGATGGGGATTATCGCACTATGTAGGGTCTTCAAACAACCCCATGCCTGAGAATTCTTGGCATGGATGTACTATTTCCTTATGGGAATCTCCTCTGGCAAGAAGAACTTCGCTTGGGCCACCATTATTGCAAATCAGCTGGACTCCCAATTTCTCCAGGTCAACAAGTCGTCCAAATTCTGCATGACATCTTATGTTCTATGGGCTCTAGCATAACAACACCCAATCATGAATGGATTAATTATAGTCGATGTACTGAGGATTGGCCTAGGCTAGAATGCTCCATGGGATTATCTCCCACAGATCCAATGGGAGGCTAGTTTCCTCAGCTTTTGTCAGGTGAACGATGCATTTATCTACTACAAATTCCTCGCACCTACTCGAGATGTCAGATAAGGGCTCTCTAAGGAGGCAATGGACTTGGTCAGAACTTATGGCCATTAATATATTCAATTTCAACACCATACCTACATTTGGGTCACCGGCTTCTCTGGAAAACCCTATTTATTGCCCAAGCATTATGGGGATAAAATAATCCTTTTATAATATTGTAGGTAGACCCTGTACCTACACGCCACCTTCATAGTGAAGAAGGTGACAAATGTTTCATTCCCAATCACTTGTGGAATTACTCTTGTAGTCTTGCCATAGAAAAAGAGGTAGAAAATGAGCTCAAAAGTCTGGTACTATCAAATTTTTTTCTAGAGTAGAAGAATTTTGATCCACTGATCAAAATAGCAATGACACTTCCCTGGGCATCAGTGCCCCATGAGTATCACATGGAGGAATTTTGGGAAGATTTCCAGGATGACTTCAAATTCTAGAACTGGCATTTCATCCGTATGACAATGGGAATGATAAAGAGGCTCAAGCTTTGGAGGTTCCCAGATGATTTTTTAGATACTAGGTCCACAGTAGACCCATAATACAAAGAAAAATGAGTTGATAAAATGGCCCTCCCTCCAGTAGATTGGGATGCGTAGGAGGGACCAATAGTATATGACCTCACCCACAACATGATCAAGCACAGTCATGCATATTTCAAGAAGGCATGCCTAGGGAGTACACGTAAAGTTGTCCCATTTGTGTGAGGTTCAACTTTCAGGGCCAGAACATCTTCGCAGGGTGAGGATAGAGGAAAGAGGAAAGTAGGGACCCTGTCTCAAGTCCTAGCCGCTACTCCCATAGTGGAATAAATGCAGCAAATGTTGGCTGCCTCCTAGAAAATGAAAGAAAATTTAAGCACTCGTTTGGCCACCCTGGCCATTATGAGTGGACCTGTCTTCCCTCCCACTTCCCCTTCACTTTTAGCATTAATGGTCTGAGTAACAGGGACCAGGGTGAAGGAAGAGCGAGAAACCATGTTAGATGTAGGGCCCCCTTTGGTAACAAGGAGAAAAAATAAAAGGACAAATGATCCTTAGCCAAAGGTGGAGCTAGAGCTTGAGATGCTTAGCATCCCTAAAATATAGATTGTCTCCTCAGTCTCTCTGAAGCTAGAAAATCAACTTGAAGATCCCCCAAGACCTCCCCTCTACATGATGAGTTTGATGACATATTTGGGATGGATGAACTGGTGAGCTTACAAGGGGATATTGCGAAGGCAATAGAAGAAATAGCTGCCCAAGAGGAAGTGGTGATCCCTGTTGAGAAGAAAACCTTAGAGAAAGAAGTTACCCAAGAGCAGGAAGTTTGAATAGAACTAGAAAAGGAGCCTGAACAGATTCACATCTCTGACATCCCAAAGATATAGGTTGTAAGAATCATGGGGGACAAGAAAATACAAGACCAGAAACCGACATTTGCTAAGGGAACTAGACCTATGGGAACAACCATAACCTCAGCTGCCATGCTCCAAATGCCACCCCCGAAGAAGGTAACATTGGGTGAGGTAGTTTCAGCAGCCGCATTACTAAAATTTGGCCAGGTACCTCACCCGCCTCTAGAAGACATTCCTATAGGAGAGAACATCCTGGTAGACAAGACCAAAGAAAAATAACAACAACAACAACAATAGCAACAACAACAGCAAGATGAGGGACAGAACCCTGAGGCTATAAATATAGAATCTGACACTGCTAAAGACATGGATACAGTGGTAGATGATAGTAATGCCACTAAGGTGGATTGTGTTGGTGGACCCAAGGATACAATAAAAGAGTTTGGAGAGACTCAAAATACCAGGGATGCACCACAAAACCTCAAAGGGGATTTACAAGATCAAAATTTGGAAGCAAGGCCAACCCTACCTCAATAATGGCTGTGGATTCAAGAAAAAGGAAGGCCCCAGTGCCATCTAAAGCCCACCTCTCTTTGGCAGAGATGATGATGCAAGCACAAGATCCCAGCAAGGAAAAGAAATCCCAAACAGTCCATACCCTCCAGACTGGGCTGGGTGGAGATACAGTTGCGATAGTCGCAACACCTTCCCCAGATGCAGATGAGGCAAAAATGAAGTCCAACTATTATGAAATCAAAAAGGTATCTCTAGGGAAGAGGGGAAAGTAGGGTGAGTTAGACCTACTAAAAAAGTGGCCAAGGTAGTAGAAGCCCGCTATGAAAAGGAGGCTCAGAATTTCAAGGTAGAAAAGGAGAAGAACGCAAATCTTGTTGAACTTTTGACAGAGCTTTCCCAACCCATCAATGCCATTCCTTCAAAATTTTCCACATCCAGAGCACCACTCCCACAGGGTGACATCGATGTGCTTAGGAGTATGAAAAAGAAAGCACAAGTGGTTGATGATTAGGTAGCAGAACAAGTAGGGAACGTTCAGCATTTCCTAGTGGCCACACTCCCTGACCTGTACGCAGCCAAGAATTTGGTGCATCAGGCTAAAGCTACCATTACCATCTGGGAGGGAGAGGTCAAGAAGTATTAGGCTTGGCTAGGTGGGTTAGGAGAACCCATAAGCATTGGGGAACAAATTATCTCTAAAGCTAGAATTTCGGGAGAGGAGTCCTTTGATTTTGTCCAGACCCACTACTTCAGATTTGATCTCACATTAGAGATAACCAAGCAACTGGTAGGGGCCCTATGGGACAAGGTGCTAGAGATTGATTATTATTTGAATTTATACAAGGCATTCGTTACAAGAGTTTCAGGAGTTGATCCCTTCACTACTGAGACATGTACTCTAGAGGAGTATGTTGTAGGTAAATTTGATGAGCTAATGGAAGCTTGATACCATTCCCCAGAAGGAATTGATTGATCGGCAATGTCCCGTATATCTCACATGGTGCTCCAGGGCCATGACGCCACAAAGATGGCCACTGAATTCAAGGCAAAAACTCTGGATCTGGGTGAACAGGTGGAGGTAGCCAAATACCATCAAGCTAGCCTCAGGGAAATTGATGAGGATGGTATTTCCTAACTCCTAGAAACATTCAAAGACAACAAGGAGCAATAAGGCTCTCTAGAGTTTGGAGATCCTCACCAACAGAGCACATTTTGTATTCATTATTTTTGGAGTGTAAGCTCCTAGATCCGAGAGTTTCAGATGTATGATTTTGCACTCTTTTGATGGCCCATTTGCAAGTTCCCTAGAGCTGACCAGTCATTATCAAGCAGTTAATAAGGGTGATAGAAAGTGGGTGACCCCAACAAGGCATGTCAACTTGAGGTAGGTGGTCTTCCCAAGGCACCGCTCCAACATAACACTTGGCACATCAAAGATAGCTGGCCACTTTTATATTGATGAGGCATGTAGCCTTGATCCCCAGGGGATCAAATTTCTTCTATTCTCCCTCTTGCTCTCTTCTCAAGGCTGATTCTTCCATACCTCTTTTCTTGTATCATTCTTCTGACATGTCAGACCTCTGTTCTTCTTGAGGTTGTTGTAGCGTGGTGTAGGTAGTACTAGCCACCATAAATTATATTTTATTGTTGAGTGTAAAGATAAGTTAGGTTAATTTTAGGGAAAATATGTGTATAAATAGAAAGTCCAATGTCATTTGAAGGGTCAAAAAAATTGATGATTTTGCATTCCATAGCTATAGCATTTCATTATTTCATTACTTGTAGTTGCAGAGGTCAATGCTCCTTAGTTCTTAGATGTTCTTAGTAGATAGATTCTCCCTTGGAGCCATTATTGTACACATCAACTCTCACTGGAAAACCTGTTAATGGAGAAGGAAGAGTTTTGGCAATGATCTTGTAAGCATTCTGATTTTTGGATTAACCTTCTTTTGTGTTGTATGTTTCTGATGTCCCTTTCTCTGATATTTTAAAGTAGATTAATGGCCTTCTTTTCCCCTCGCTATTGAATATGTATGAACTGATGGTTCTATGTGCATTCAATATTTTAGTGTGGTAGGGTCTTTGCAGGATCATGGTATGCCAAAAAGTGGCGATATGAAAAAAATGAGTTTTTCACTTGTCCAAAATTGCACCCAAAAGTTTGTTGACTTTTGAGTAGGCCTGGGTGTCAGTACACTTGGCCAAGCCAAAATCCAAAGCTAAAGCATTATCGGATGTCTAATAATATTGGATTTTATATAATATCGAATATCCGATATCCATCAGTAGAAATATATTGTTGCTCACGGCTGCGTTCAACATTTTCATTGTGAAAATGTTGAAGCAGCGATACCGAGCCAACAAAATCGTATATCAGATAGATATCTAATATAATATTTCCTCCAGTACACCAGGTAAGTGAAATATAGTTGTTTCATTATTGGTTTTTGTTTTTGCATTGAAATTTATTGTTTTTTTTGTAAAACTAGGTTTTATATGATATTGTGTATTATTTTGTAAAATTTATGATAAACTATAGTTGAAATTGATATTGTTTATTCTATATTTTTTTTGAATCAGACATGGATTCAGACCAATCTAAAAACCCTCCCTCTCATTCCACGAATAATCTAGAACCACATAAAAACAATCCCCCGCCTTCAGAAGACCAACCGTTCTCAAACCCTCGACCAATATAGGATCTCATAGGAGATAATATAAATTAGCTTAGAGGATACTAGGAAACATATGTGAATATCCCCACCTTGTGTCCCATGTTTTCCATGTTGACGTCCATTATTGAGAGCATGGAGAAACTCACAGAACAACACAATGCCGCACTTCTTTGGCGTGAATCCATGCATGCCCAATTTGTTGATGGGCTTGACTATGATCAAGTTACTGATCTAAACATAAAAAAACATGACATGTGTAGAATTTTTGTTGATCCAAAAACCAGTTTAAAAGTGGACCCCAAAAAAACCAAGTTGTCAATTAAATGGTGTACAAATGAGGCAATACATAACAACTTTTGGGATCGCTGGTGGATGGTTTTTGATAGACCACCCCACAGCAATTTGGATGTCCCATTTTATTTCATACATAAATTGTATGCTGAATTTGTGCTCGATCACAAATTCAATTACTGGGCATGAGACAGAACCAGGGTGTGGGCTTAGGCGCTCCCTAGGATAGGCCAGGGGCACATTGAATGAATCCCACACATATGTGCCCCCTCCCAAGAATTCACCACCTCCCATAATGCAGCATCCTAACATTATTGCTGAGGCTGACTCATAGACTATTCAAGTCATTCACCATTTGAGTGATCTACTTGGTTGGAAGAGTGCGGCATTGTTTCCTCCTCATACTGATGCTTCTATCCCTTCCACATCCTCCATGAGCTCACATGTTTGTGTGCCTCATACTTGTGTTATGTGTAAGAATATGTTCTTGGGTCCCCTGAATGATAGTGAAGCATATAACTATGTGTTTGAGGTGGACGATACTACACAACACACTACAGGAACTGAAACATCCCATGGACATGTGCATCAGGGGCATACAAAGCCATGAACTCCTACTGTTATGGTAAGAGTAAATAGTTAACTTGTCACATTGTACATTTAATTTTAAACATTTGTATTTTAATTAGAATTTTTTATAATGATTTCCCACTTATATTTTTTTATGTGTTTCATTTATGTCTAGGTGATGACAGAGGAGGAGATGACACAGGTGGAGGGGTCCACGCTTTTAGCCATTTCATTTGGCCTTGACACTTCCATGGTACATATGTTTTAATGTACTCATTATTTTCCTTTTATTATAATATTGTATTTGTGTATTTTCAAATTTTTATGATCATCTTATTACATACTAATGTAGGTTTCACCAGTTGCCACTAGGGGGCAATGTGAGGGGGTTCAGGCATCTCATGTTGAAAAGGGGAAGGTAATTAAGTATTTTAGATTGATTAAGCATACATAGTATACTTGTCACTTGTGTGTACTCATTTTAAATTATATGTTCTATTTGACAGAGGGTGGTGTTTGATGATGTCGTGAGATCGATTCGCCATGATAGAGCCACAAGCATCTCAATTCACAGTGATAGCCCCATAGTACGTATATTTCTAAATTTATTTGTGTGTATTTTACTATCAAGTATATATTTAATATGATGAAGTCATGATTGTATGAAACTTATCTATTTGAATTTTGTTGGTCACCCCTAGTTTGAGGGAGGTACCACGCCAAGGGTTTGTATCATTGATGACCCAACCGACATTACCTAAAGAAAGTTCAATACAGGTAAGTGTTGCCCAAATTTTCCATTTTTATGCAATTTGGCCTAGTCTTCCCTGTGTGACCATCTATCCCTTTATTTCTCGGGCTTTATCTTTCAAATTTTGTGTTTGCCACCCAAAAAATGGCCAAAGCCCTTTTCAAAATCATGCTTTTTATCTTGTCGCACAGTCGCATCAGTTATATGTCACATATTTAAGTTGCGCGAGTGCGCGACAAGCTGCCAATCGCAGTTATCACGCAATCGCGATCTATTTTTGCATAGGTCCGATCTGCTCATGAGTGCGCGACGAGCCATTTTGAATAGTCATCGCGCAATCGCGAGCTATCTATGTCAAGTCGTTCAAGCTGTGTGATTGAGTGGGTGCAGTGCAGGAGGTGTATCACGCAGTCGCGATGTCTATTTCATGTCAGGTTGCAGGCCCGCAAGTCAGCGACGAGTTCAAGAAAGACACCGTCGCGCAGTTGCCGAGTAGTTCAGATTAAGGAAAGGGAGCTCGCGAGTACACGATGAACAAAAAAAAAGCAAGTCATCGCTCACTCACCGAGAAATGAAGATAAAGGGAAAGCAACTTGCGAGTGTGCGACCGAGGAAAGAAGTGGTCATCGCACAGTCGCTGAGAAATACAGATCAAAGGAAAATGGCTCTAAGTGACTAAGTGATTGTTCAACACTATCACTCAGTCGCTAGTGGATAAAGGTGAACTGAATGCAGCTCGCGACTAGGCGACAAGCTGAAGGATAATGTCATCGCGTGGTCGCTGATCAAATTGGATGAATCACAAGGGGCTCGCAATCTTGTGACAAGTTAAAAGAAGGCATCATCGCTCTGTTGCCAGTCATTATAGATGAAAGAAAAGACACCCGCAGGTGTGCGATTAACAAAAGCAGGGGGCTCATCGCTCAGTCGCCGAGCAATGAGGTGAAAGAGAAGGCAACTCGTGAGTAAACGACTGGAAGGAAGAAGTGTATGGTTGCGCACTCGTGCATAAAATGTAAGCAGAGAATAAAGGCTTGTGAGTTTACGACCGAGTAGAAGGAGAAGATGCCATCGCTCACTCGCACATGGGAAAAGGATAGAATACGTAGAACAGAGATAATTTGTTCATTTTTTAGGGATTTCCAAAGTGGATTAGAGTATTCTAATTACAGGAAATTATGCACAAAGCTGTCTGTCGATCCCAGGATTAGATTTGTTTCAATATCGATAATGAAAAGAAGTAGAAACATCAGATATTTTCTCAGACGGTGGAAAGATCAGATTTTATAAAGATCAGAGGATGCAGTTGATAAAGTCTGCAGAAGAGTTATTGCATTAGAGAGACTTTTGTGACTCTTCTAGAGAGATAAGACCGTTTCTGTAGAGGATCATTTATGTTGATATTTTGAAGGGATGACTTTCAGAGCTAAGCGGTGGATGGACAAGCTAAAAGATCTGATCAGGAAGTTATTACTCACCAAAAATGCAATTGGCTTTGAAATTGTATAAGTATGAGTTGAAGACTCATTGTCGCCAGTTCTTCTTCTTTTTTGACTTGCTTGTTTTGTAACTTGTTCTAAGTTCTTGACAGAGGCAAAGAGAATTTGTAACTCATTTTGAGAGATAATATGCAGAGTTTGAATTCCTGGGACTAATTTATTGATTTGTTTCACCCTTGTCTCTTTTCTGCTTGTTTGTATGTGTTGTAGATGGTAGATGGGTTAACTGTGAAAGATTTCATTTCCTCTTAATTTTGTCCCTTTGTAGCATCTACTTGTAGAAGAGTATGTTTTCTTGTAGGTTGTAACTCGTGTCTTATGTTTGAGCTGTTAACTGTGAAGTCTTTCCCCTTAACTAGTTTCATCATGACCTTGTTATGAAATATTTATGCATGCCTATACAAGAGATTTGTGGTCTATCTCCAATTCAAAGTTAGTTGACCCAGGGCTTTATCCTTTGTGTGTTATGTTTTCATGTCAAATTTGGTGCATCACCTAGCAGGTAGTTTTCTTACAGTCATTTCCCTTTCCATGCAATCCTTCTAACCCTTTTCCCCATCAAGTTTACTTTCTTGTTTAAGAGAAAGTTAAGGTGATTATCCAAGAGGAACCAGCCTAGAACCTGGAGGTCTCATCTCAGTTAGCATAAGGTCCCACAACCTTGAGATGATTCCCTTGTTATACTGGATTATCAAGACCAAGAGAGCTTGAGATTAGAGGCGCAAATTCAGTGTATAACATTTTTGGCACGGCCGGTGGGACAGTAAAAGAAGTTCATTACAAAACATTATGTTATCTCTGATATGCAGGTCACATAATACAAGCTTTTAAGAAGTTGTTCTAACAAGTATATCTGGCGACTCCACTGGTTTCAACGTTTCAGGCCAGCCTTGTTTAAAGTATGTGAAAAAGAATTGCAACTAGGAGCTCAAAACTCACTGAATTTTCAGAGTTGCCGTTGAAGAGAGGTCACAAAGGTAGGTCAACTCAAAGGGCGTCCCCTATAAAGAGAGTTTAGTCTACACCTCATGATTCAACAGAAGAGAGACCTTTTTCTTTTCATCACAGAAGAAGAAGAAGATCTCTAACCAGAGATCTAGAAGAGGAAGATTCAAGTACAGCTCATATTTTTGTGAATCTTCAAGTTTCAGCCCCTGCAATGACTAGAAATTTTGCCTTTGCACCTTTCAATCAAGGGAGCCCGTTAAATTTTGCAGTGCATCATGATGTGCCCTTGGTGGCATTAAAAATCTTGCCTGATTTCACAGGTGAAGGGAAAACCACAGCCTTTGAGCACATAAGAGATGTGACTACCATCTGCAGCATCCACAACATTACTTAAGAAGATGTAGCCACTAAGTTATTAGCAGCATCTCTAAAAGGTAAAGCTCTTGAATGGTTCAAAACTTTACTTGTTGGGTCTATTACTTCTTTGGATGAATTAGGGGATGCATTAAGTAAGCATTTTGAGGATAAATCAGATAACTTGTCTCTGGTTGAGTAGTTAACAACCATTAAGAGAGACCCTCAAGAACAAATGACAGATTACAATGGTAGATTCCTTAAGACATGGAATAGAATTCCAGTTTCAGTTAGACCATAAGTAGACCATGCCTTTTTATACTATTTACAAAGTCTGAATGGTCAAATATCTGTCATGATCCAGTCTATGGGAGGCACTTCCTTACCCCAAGCTTTTGACATAGCTGTCAGGGCTGAAAATTGTTTGATTCAAGCAGGAATGATAGCTAGAAGACCACCAATGCCTATCTTTCCTATCCTTCAACCCATTTCTCCTGCACAAGTGCCCCCATTTACCCCTATTCCCATATTGGCTTCCCAAGCTAGTACTAGTGGCCAGGAACGTGCTAAGGCAGGTTTTTCTCAGGAGTTGCAAGAAATAAAGAGTAGCCAAGCTACTAGTATGCAAGAAATGACAAACTTGCTACAGACCTTAACAAAGGAGGTTACAAATTTGAAGAAGCAGAATCAAGGTGTCAGACCATCCTTCCAACAATAAGGCCAAGGTCCTAATCAACAGTATCAAAATCAAGGACAACCTTATCAACAAAGTAGGCCACCATACCAAGAAGGCTATCAAGGGAAAAGACAAGGTTTTAGCCAGAGACCATTCCAACCATATAACCTTGCACCTCTTAATTCTACAAATCCAGTCAGGGAGATGGTGCCTAGTCAAAACAATGTGGTTATGGATAATGAATGGTGTTTTCCTTGTAATCAGCCCCACAATAAGGCCACATGTTCTAATGGGTGGATGAACCAAGCTCTGATGAGTCAGAATGCCTCACAAGCTCAAGCATAATTTTCATCCAGTGGGGTGGCTCCTCAGTAAGAAACACAAGAAAATGAAACTGCTCTTTTTAATTGGGAGCAACCAGACTTCAATGGAGTCAACAGTGATGAAGATTTTGCTGCCTTCACAAGATCAAAGAGGAGAGCTCAAGACATGGAGAGAGCTGATTCTGGTACCCAAGCAACTACATCTACAGAGCTGGTACAACAAACTTTTTCTACCTCAACAAAGAAGGCTCTAGCCATCACAAATCTAGAAGGCCAAGCTCCAAAGGAGTCAGAACCCATCATAGTAAAAGCACAACAAAGAGGACACACTATGACAGCTTACAACATTGTGGACAATATGAAGAAAGTGAATGTCACTATGTCTATGTGGGACTCTTTGGCCATTCCAAGACAGCCTGAGATTTTAAAGAAGGCCATATCAGAGGTGACAACTCCTCAGCCTACAAAAGAGGATATGAAGTCAGTATTGGTTAACACTGATCAGGAGAAGGAGACTCCAAGAAATAACCTCAAAGCCAACCCCATGCAAGGTAGGATCTTGAAACCTCCCCCCTTTTATGTATCATTGATCATTGGCAAATCTTTAGTACACAATTGCATGGTAGATAGTGGGGCTACTAGCACTGTAATGCCCAAGAAGGTGGCCGACCAATTAGGACTGAAGTATGAACCCTTCCAAAAGAATGTCACACAGCTTGACGGGTCCTCAGTCAGCACTATAGGTGTGGCTAAGGATATCAGTCTGATCTTACATGCTAGTCCTAATTTTTCCATCCTCCTTGACATATATATCATAGATCTCCCTGCATTATTTGCTATGTGTTTATCAAGAGAGTTCACAGCCAAGATAGGTGGTTATTTATCTTCTGATTTGTCCCACATGCTGTTTCATACAAGATATGGTACCAAGGTTACCATTAAGTCAAAAGAGTTGGCAGCACACCATGTAGAGCCTTATGTGTCTAGTATAATCAATGTCAACTACCCCATATTTGATAACAGTTATTTCCAAACCTTTAGTGAAGCAAGCACTAAGATAGGGGATACCCCTAATTTTTTCTTGGATGAAAGAGAATCAGAGCATGTCGTTTGGAATGCTGGTTTGGGAAACTATTTTTTGCAAGAAGGTGATGCTATAGAGCCCAACCTTTTCAAAGATGCTAATTTAGAAGATCAGAGTGATCAAGTTTGGGAACTATATTTTGATGGAGGTAGGAGTAGACACGGTTCTGGTGCAGGTGCTATGATGGTGTCCCCAAAAGGAGAAAGGTATTATGCTGCCTTTAGATTCAGTTTCTCATGCACCAGCAACACTGCAGAATATGAGAGTCTAGTCAATGGACTGGAATGGGATAGAAAGAGAGGGCTTAAAGCCTTAAAAGTTTATGGCAAAAGTGAACTTATTATCAGCCAACTAAGAGGGATAAGTGCAACAAAAAATGATGCCATGAAAGCATACAAACATAGAGTTTGGGATGCAATTGACGAATTTTGTGCTTTCAACATTGTTGCTATCCCTAGAAAGTTAAATCAACATGCTGACAGGTTGGCTGCCATTGGATCTTAGTTTGACATCCCCAATAGCATTGCCAAAGAGGCAGACCAACAGCGCATCAAGATTATTGTCAGACCTTCAATTCCTGATAATAATATTAATTGGCAAGTGTTTGACAATGATGAGCAGATTTTGTAGTTCTTGTTTTAAGAGGACATTTTTTCAAAGCACAATCAAAAGAGGTTATCACAAAACTATGGTGATCAAGTGCTACAGCTGAAATCTAATAAGATGCCTAAGGGTCTTGTTACTTTAGAGACTATCTTTAACAAGGATGATCAAGTCAAGAAAATTAAGGCTGGCCTGGTAGTCCAACAGGAGCATAGTGTTGAATTGGAGTTAGAACCAAGTAAGAGTATACAACTTGGAAAAATAAACACTGATTCAGAAAAGAAGGCTTACACTAAGTTATTCAAAGAATTCAGTGATGTCTTTTCCTGGCAATATGAAGATCTCAGAGGTTTCAATCCTGCCCTTGCTCATCATACCATTGAATTAGAGTCTAGTGCTAAACCAGTGCGACAAAAGAAAAGGCCTGTCAATCCCAAGATCGAACCGCTCATGCATAAGGAGGTGCTTAAACTAATAGAGAGTGGTATCACCTATCCTATTAAGCATATTAGTTGGGTTTCCAACCTTGTTCCTGTCAGTAAGAAAAATGGGGAGCTGAGGTTATGTGTTGATTTCAGAGATTTGAACAGAGCCTCATTAAAAGACCACCATCCACTACCCTCTATGGAACAAATTCTACAATGTGTCTCTGGATCTGAGATATTTTCATTGTTGGATGGATTTTCTGGATACAATCAAATCCTAGTAAAAGAAGAGGATCAATATAAAACTACATTTACAACCAAGTGGGGAACCATGGCTTATCAAAAGATGCCCTTTGGTTTGTCAAATGCAGGTGCCACATTTCAAAAGGCAATGGACATGGCCTTTAAAGGCCTCATGTACAAATTTGTGTTGGTCTACCTAGATGACATAACTGTCTACTCAAAGCATGCAGCAGATCACATGAGACATCTGAGGCAAATTTTTGAAAGATGCAGAGAATTTGGGATATCCCTTAATCCCAAGAAGTGTGTGTTCGCAGTCCATGAGGGAAAACTGTTGGGATATGTAGTATCCAAAGAAGGAATTACAGTGGAACCTGAAAGGTTTGCAGCCATCTTGGAACTACCATTACCACATCACAAGAAAGGTCTCCAATCTTTCATAGGAAATATTAACTTTGTTAGGAGGTTCTTGCCCAACATTGCAGAATTACTCAAGCCTCTAACAACCATGTTGAAGAAAGGTTCTACTTTCAGTTGAACAAAAGAAGGAAAGGCCAACTTCCAAGCCATTAAAGAAGCATTGACAAAGGCTCCTGCCTTGTTGAATCCAAACTTCGAAAAGGATTTTATCCTTTATGCTTATGGAGGTCATGACGTTATTTCTGTAATGCTGACCCAAGAAAATTCAGAAGGATTGGAGCAACTTGTTTCTTTCTTCAGCAAAGGTTTAGAAGAGTATGAGCATAGGTACTCTTTTGTAGAAAAGCATGTTCTTTCTGTAGTAAAGAGCCTAAATAAATTCAGATATTTATTGACTCACAGCAAGGTGCATTTAAAGGTTAGTCACCCTAGTGTCATAGAGTTTTTTCTTTCCAAGGATCTAAATGGGAAAAGAGCTGGTTGGATCACCAAGGTGATGGAATATGATGTAGATATTCAGACTACCAAGTTGGTTAGAGGTAGGGGTCTTTGCGAACATTTGGCAGGGGATGAGAATGCAAAGAAATCAAAGCCACTGGATACATCTCTAGTGGTACATTCTGTAGAAAATCAAGCCAAGGCAACAAGTTGGTTGCCTAATATGATCCATTATTTAAAGATAGGCCAATGCCCTATAGGGCTAGACTCAGCAAAAAGAAGATATTACAAGTTACAATCTATCCCTTTTGTGTTGATTAATAATGTCCTTTTTAGGAAAGATCACAATGGTGTTCTTTTGAGATGCATAGATTCAGAAAAGGTAGCAGATGTCCTATTTGAATTCCATGATGGGCAAGCTGGTGGTCATTTTTCTCCTAGGACTACTGCTTATAAAATCATGAGGGCCGGGTACTATTGGCCATCTATCTTTAAGGATAGTCATAATTATGTTAGGAAGTGCATCAAGTGTGCCTTATTTGTAGGAAAAGAAAATTTCGCTGCTCTGCCCCTTCAACCAATCAAAGTTGACCAACCTTTCATGAAGTGGGGCATAGATTTCATAGGTGTGATCAACCCTCCATCTAGTGCAGGACACAAGTGGATACTCACTTCAATAGATTATTTCACTAGATGGATAGAGGCAGTGGCCTTAAAGGAGGCCAATGAGAGTGCTGTCTTAAACTTTTATGATGATTTAATTCATAGGTTTGGCACTCCTGATTCAATTGTTTCAGATAATGCACTGGCATTTACAGGCCTTAAAGTCTCAGATTGGGCAGTTAAGAATGAAATTTTTCTGAATACCAGCTCAAATTATTATCCCCAAGGTAATGGTTTGGCAGAGTCCACAAACAAGAACCTGATTAGAATAATTAAGAAGACTCTTCAGGAAAATCAAAGGGATTGGCATACAAAACTTAAGTTTGCCTTATGGTTAGACAAAATTACCCCAAAGAAGATCATTGGTAATTCTCCATACATGTTGGTGTATGGCAGAGAGGCCGAGCTTCCCATTTCAATAGAGTTACCAGCTTTGGACTTAGCCACTCAGTATGCCCTATTTGATGAAGAGGACCCCCTACAGATCAGGTATTCTCAATTGATGGAATTGGAAGAAATCAGAGACAAATCTATGAAAGATATGGAATTCCATCAGAATCAAACTAAGAGGAGCTTTGACAAAAGAGCCAAGGGAAAGAACTTCAAGGTTGGAGATGTAGTTCTCAAGTGGGATGATTTTAGGTCCAGACCTAGCAAGCACACAAAATTCGATTCCTTTCGGGGTGGACCATTTGTTATAACAGAGTGCAGAGGATCTAATGCTTTCCAGCTTTCAACTCTTGATGGAGATGCCCTGCCAATCTCAGTAAATGGTTTCCACTTGAATCCTTTCTTTGAGGTTAATCCCTCTCTATAGGTCCTTGTTTTCTTATAAGCAGTTCCTTGTTTTTTTCCTTTCCCTACTTTCTAGTATAGTTTCCATGTTTTCCAAGAAGTGCACATGCACAGTTTTGCCCTGTCAAAGTTTTTTGCTTAGAGGAATGACTCCATGCCCAATGGATAGTTTGATGTCAATAGGCTACTGGTTTTCATGTCTATCAGGCTGACATCCCACAAAGGTCGCCAAAATGTTGCCCAAATTTTCCATTTTTACGCAATTTGGCCTAGTCTGCCCTGTGTGACCATCTATCCCTTTATTTCTCGAGCCTTATCTTTCAAATTTTGTGTTTGCCACACAAAAAATGGCCAAAGCCCATTTCAAAATCATGTTTTTTGTCTTTTCACATAGTCGCATCGGTTATATGTCACATATTTAAGTTGCGCGAGTACGCGACAAGCTTCCAATCGTAGTCATCGCGCAATCGCGATCTATTTTTGCATAGGTCTGATCTGCTCCTGAGTGCGCGACAAGCCATTTTGAATATTCATCATGCAATCACGAGCTATCTATGTCTAGTCATTCAAGATGCACAATTGAGCGGGTGCAGCGCAGGAGGTGTATCGCACAGTCGCAATGTCTGTTTCATGTCAGGTTGCAGGCCCGCGAGTCAGCGACGAGTTCAAGAAAGACACCATCACGCAGTTGCCAAGCAGTTCAGATTAAGGAAAGGGAGCTCGCGAGTACGTGACGAACAAAAAAAAAGCAAGTCGTCCCTCACTTTCCAAGCAATGAAGATAAAGGGCGAGCAACTTGCGAGTGTGTGACTGAGGAAAGAAGTGGTCATCGCGCAGTCGCCGAGCAATACAGATCAAAGGAAAATGGCTCGCGACTAAGAAACTAAGTGATTGTTCAACACTATCGCTTAGTCACCAGTAGATAAAGGTGAACTGAATGTAGCTCGCGACTAGGCGACAAGCTGAAGGATAATGTCGTCGCATGGTCCCTGATCAAATTGGATGAATCACAAGGGGCTCACGATCTTGCGACAAGTTAAAAGAAGGAATCATCGCTCTGTCACCAGTCATTGCAGACGAAAGAAAAGACACCCGCGGGTGTGTGATTAACAAAAGCAGGGGGCTCGTCACTCAGTCGCCGAGCAATGAGGTGAAAGAGAAGGAAACTCGCGAATAAGCGACTAGAAGGAAGAAGTGTATGGTCGTGCACTCGCGCATAAAATGTAAGCAGAGAATAAAGGCTCGCGAGTTTGTGACCGAGTAGAAGGAGAAGATGTCATCGCTCACTCGCACATGGGAAAAGGATAGAATACGTAGAACAGAGATAATTTGTTCATTTTTCAGGGATTTCCAAAGTGGATCAGAGTATTCTAATTACAGGAAATTATGCACAGAGTTGTCTGTCAATCCCAGGATTAGATTTTTTTCAATATCGATAATGAAAAGAAGTAGAAACATCAAATATTTTCTCAAACGGTGGAAAGATCAGATTTTATAAAGATCAGAGGATGCAGTTGATAAAGTCTGCAGAAGAGTTATTGCATTAGAGAGACTTTTGTGACTCTTCTAGAGAGATAAGACCGTTTCTATAGAGGAGCATTTATGTTGATATTTTGAAGGGATGACTTTCAGAGCTAAGCGGTGGCTGGACAAGCTAAAAGATCTGATCAGGAAGTTATTACTCGCCAAAAATGTAGTTGGCTTTGAAATTGTATAAGTATGAGTTGAAGACTCATTGTCACCAGTTCTTCTTCTTTTTTGACTTGCTTATTTTGTAACTTGTTCTAAGTTCCTGACAGAGGCAAAGAGAATTTGTAACTCATTTTGAGAGATAATATGAAGAGTTTGAATTCCTGGGACCAATTTATTGATTTGTGTCACCCTTGTCTCTTTTCTGCTTGTTTGTATGTGTTGTAGATGGTAGATGGGTTAACTGTGAAAGATTTCATTTCCTCTTAATTTTGTCCCTTTGTAGCATCTACTTGCAGAAGAGTATGTTTGCTTGCAGGTTGTAACTCATGTCTTATGTTTGAGCTATTAACTGTGAAGTCTTTTCCCTTAACTAGTTTCATCATGACCTTGTTATGAAATATTTATGCATGCCTATACAAGAGATTTCTGGTCTATCTCCAATTCAAAGTTAGTTGACCCAGGGCTTTATCCTCTGTGTGTTATGTTTTCATGTCAAATTCGGTGGATCACCTAGTAGGTAGTTTGCTTACAGTCATTTCCCTTTCCATGCAATCCTTCTAACCCTTTTCCCCATCAAGTTTACTTTCCTGTTTAAGAGCAAGTTAAGGTGATTATCCAAGAGGAACCAGCCTAGAACCTGGAGGTCTCATCTCAGTTAGCATAAGGTCCCACAACCTTGAGATGATTCCCTTGTTATACTGGATTATCAAGACCAAGAGAGCTTGA
>MU224631.1:919397-944386 GCA_018584345.1 Thuja plicata | reverse complement strand
ATAGAGGTGAGGTACATGAGAGTTATTTATTATTGTTGAATATGATTTTAAATTTTTATTTATTATTTATAGAAACCATATAAATTAAGTAATCTAACTTGGGGTTTTACTTGTGTGTTTGAATACATGATCCATCAGAGCCAAAGAGTAGTTCGAAGGGACTTCACTTTGATCATCCACCAGTAGAATAGGATGTCCTAGAAACATTTGTAGTTGAACTTCTTATGTTGAGATTCCATATGGCATATTTTGAGATGGCGTATGCCATATTGTATCTAGATATGAACTGATTTTGTAAATTTTTAGAGATGGCATATGCCACATTTTGTACAAAACTATTTCATATATATACATATCTACATATTCATTTCTTATTATTTTATATTTTTCATGTGTACTATGTATGTATCATTTCCATATTATATCTTTGAAATGTGTTGTATGTGTGTATTATTTCCATATTATGTCTTTGTCATGCATTGTATTTATGTATGTACGTTCATTTTTATATTATATATTTTCCATTCATTGTATGTATGTATTATTTTTATACTACATCTTCATTCTCCATTAGCCATCTGGTGCACTATACTTTTGAGAGCACAAAAATGTTGATTGCAATATTCATGGTAGCTAGGAGTGCAATTAATAAATGTTTTGTGAGATGCATTATGTTATTTAACATTTATTTTACATGTGTTTATTTGAAAGACTTCATTGTTGTGATGTTGGGATAACTAAACCTCTGATTTGGTTTTCAATCTCCTTCATTCATACATTTGGCAAGCCCACTGAGACAACCTTTGATCCTTTATAGATCTGGTTTTCATTTGATTAATGTTATTATTTTAGTGTTACACCATGCTTGAATAGATCTAAAAGTACTTTTCATGTTTTGTTTATAATCCTTGCAATCAATGTAATGTGCTACTTCATACTTCTTCATACTCCTACCATTCAATCATGCTCCAAAATCCATGTTATGCATCCTTCATTCAACAGGCATCAATGTCACTTTTTGCACAAGCCGAGATCCAATCGCCAAATGGAATCAACTTTCAACTAAGAAACAATGTCACTTTTTGAACCAACCGAGATCCGGTCACCAAATGGAATCAGAGTGAAATCTCCTAGAACCAAGCCACAATCTTTTATGCCTTCTCATGATGGTCCTTATGCACTTCACGGATCTTTGATATCTGTCACGAGGTCCGAGATATGGATCTCAAAAAATTGCTGCCAATTTTGGCTTAGTGCACGTTGGGAACACTTCGGCGTGACATGCGCCAGAACATTCTTGGTGCTACACAAGTGAAGAAAGGTCTCACCTAGTGTTTACTCGACCAACTAGATCCAATGGAGCTGACAGTTTGGTCCCACGACAAACGGTTTGAAGGATGCACCATTGAGCAACTTTCAACTGAGCAATAATGTCACTTTTTGCACCAACCGAGATCTGGTCGCCAAATGGAATCATTGTAATTTCCCTAAAATAATCCATGTGCTTGTAGGCCTTCCAAAGATGGTCCTTGCACACTTCACAGATATTTGATATCTATTAGGAGGTCCAAGATATGGATCTCCAAAAATCTCTGCCAAATTTGGCTTAGTGCACCTTGGGAACACTTCAGTCTAACATTCACCAGAATGTTCTTGGTGTTACACGAGTGAAGAAAGGTCTCACCTAAAATTTTCCCAGCCAACTGGATCTGATGGAGCTGATGGTTTAGTCCCATAATGAATGGTTCTTGATGCTCTCAAATTCTTAGTGGTATGTGACTGGCATAGAAGCATAGACTAGATGCTTGATTCCCCATAACTTTTGATGGTTATTTTTTCAAGAACCAAAAATGGATAAATGATATTCTATCATGTGCTCCAAGGTATCTCAAGTGTTATATTGGTCAAGTTAAAGGTTTTATGGGTACTTCCTTCATTAAGTATGCCAATTACCCCTTCCAAGCCAAAGTGAGGGTTCCTAAGTTAGAGGAGTTGTCCAATGTTTCAAGACTTGTCCTTTTGGGAAAAGTGCCACCCCAACTAGTAATATTTGATCATAAAATTAATTTCCAAGACCTTTGGGATATTTTTAAGTAAAAATAGAAAATGTGTTCTATATACAGATGAATTTTTCATGTAATTCTATGAATTTTTGAAATTGTACGGTTCCATAATTTACTACTTTGAAAACATTCAACAAAGCCTCATATTTTATTGTAAAAGAATTTATAAAACATCTTATCTAACACATTTGAAGTAAAGCCTTGACAATTTTTTGTTAATATTTTCATTCTTGCATGTGTTTCATCATTATACAAGTTTGATTATATCAATGTTATCAAAAGTCTGAGATATAGAATTTCAAAATCTTCGATACAGAACTATATATATCAAAATTTTAAGTGTCATTTCCGCTCCTAAAGTGCATAATTTTAACACATGGTACTTGATGACATCTACATTCCAATCCCTGCATTTAGAAGGCACAATAAAAAAATAAGTTTATAGGTCAAGCCAAAAAAATTATGAATGTATAAGTAACTAAACGAACCAAAGAACATGACTAGCCGATGCATAGTGAAGTTTACCATCATAAAAGATCCAGGCTAATCAAATGCACACCTCAATATCCTATGTCTATCATATATGTATCCAACTGCTCTTACAATCCACATACAAAACCAAGTTTATTGGCCAAGTTTAAAGTAGAAAACTACAATGAACATGTATTGAGCATAACCATAATCAACATGGAGAGCCTTACAATGAGTTCCACTTACCTACTAAAGTGTTCCTAAAGGGTTATCTCTCTTCTTGAGGGTATTAAATATTTCTTCATGATCAGCAGTACTAATAGTCCAAAGTTCCTTTGTCTTTGGTTTTCTTCATGTTTCAGCAACTTAACATTGCCTTCTATAACAAGGTGTGAATACATGAGAATGGTTTTGTGCTTCTTGTAGTATTCAAATGCGGGAATACCATTATTTCTAATCATGTATGTGCATAACCATTTTCCCACAAAAACATGTGATCTTGTTGTATATGTGAACATATCATCATCTGTCATTGGTTGTACAAGTTTCTTCTTTCCTTGTACACAACGTACTAACTAGTAATCTGATCTCTCATCATTTCCCTATGGTGCAACCAATGCAAAAACATGTCCTAGCTGTAGAAGATCTGAAAGATGGTCGTAGTCAAGTGAATAATCCATGTCATCATTTATTACAGAGAGTGTCACAGATAAAGGAGTTAGATAATGTGGAACCCATGTATCAACCCACTCACTTGACTCACATTGATCCCAATCACACTGAAGACACCTCAGACAAAAACAAGCCAACTCTTGTGTCCAAATGGCATCTGAGCTTTGAAAGGAATGCATTTTTGAAGAATCTTTCACGGTTTGACAATCCAACCTATCTCCAATTGTGCCCAACTCAACCAACCAAAAGAATCAATGCACCACTGAATCAAGAGTCCCCCCTTTGACAATGTTAAAGTACACCAATCAACAATAGAATGAGCATCAAAAAATTCTGCACCTAAAATCCTCAATTTCTCCTTAACTAGAGCTCTCTTTACACATGCACCTGCTCCATCATGCTCCCCTTTTCCATGACTAGCCTCAAAAAAACTCCAAATATGAGGTACACCTCTCTCTACATGAATTCTACATAACCAATAAAACATACGAGCATTTTTGAATTGACCTATGCAATTATCTAACCAAATAAGATGTCTATCCATAGAAATATCATTTTCCTGCACCCACACAAAATAGTTCTCAAAACAATGTTGGACATACTCATGAGAGTGAGATTTATCATCGTTCATATAAAAATGGTATTCTCAGATTATCTTTTGGTCATCTTTTGTACTATCAGGGGAATGTCTATATGTTATGTGCACAAAAATAGCAACTTGAATGGAATTGTAATATTGAGCTTGCAACTCATTTTGGGGCTGCAATGTATAGTTCTCTGCAAATTCAATGACCAATATAATAGTGCCAATTGGGAAAGTGTTCTTACAAATCCTGAATTGTTGATCCAACCACTGAGACCTATGACTATGCCTTACATACTTGTAAAAAATATTCTTCCTGAAATCTGAAATAAAAACAGCTACATTGCATTCTTTTGTAACCAACTCACATCTAGAGCCTTCACCTCCACTTTTCAATGTATATTTAACGGTTTCAAATACCTTTTTTTGTTCAATTGTCTTTCCAAAATCATGTTCGCAGCCCTCATGAAAACATGAAATAAACTTCACTAGCCCACCACACTCTGGGCACTTTTCATTTAAGCAATCTTGTCTATAAAAGAAACATCCATCATCTCCAGGACATAAAAAATGATCTATCAAGTCTCTTGATTATTTTGGAAGAGTACTTTCAGCACACTCCTCCAACATTTCACTAGTATGCAAAGTAAAATGAATGGATCATAACAACTCATGATGCGTTGAAAACTCCACATGATATTTGCAACAACATGTATTTCAAATCTTTAGAGGAACAAAAAAAAGGATTCAATTCTTCAAAATCTCTTTGTGATATTTGCAATGTTGGATGTGTCTCACCTAATTTATTGAACAACATTGACTGACTCACCTCCAAATAATGTTTTGGATGCGGGGTGCGGTCTCGAATGCCAATTCTCAACTTCAAGACATCCTTCACATTTGGTGACACTCTTGAATTAGATTTCCAAAATAGTTGAATTTTATCCTTCACATCATCGGTAAGCTTCTTATCACGACATGTAAGTCTCCCACCATAAGCCCATGTATCGTTTTGAAGAGGATCATCAGTTCTTTCTCTTCTTTCAAGTGCTTTATCCAAAGTTTTACGATTTAGGTTCAAGTCAACACAAGTTTGTCTCATCAAATGAGCCTTTCTCAAATGATGACTTACTAAGGAGGTTGTAATAACCCTCCTAGCAGCTCTCTTTTCTTTTTCCTTGGTAGTCTTCCCAATGGAATTGAGAGCACTCAAAAGATTTCTCACAATAATAGCATTCCTCTCCTTTTTCTTTTTCACACTAATCTTCAATTTTTCTATAATAGGTCTCATCTTCTGCATCTTTAACAATTACATAAACAATTAACATTGCTCAACCAATGTCTTATGGATAAAAAATTGATCAAAAAGTTTTGAAACCCACAACCGAATGGTTCTTTCTTATCGCTTGCCATCGAAATTGCTCGTTATGTTCTCATCAATTTCAAGTAACCATTTTGTTGTTCTTAAAGGTCTCAAATTTAAAGTTTGTATTTCTTCCTCACAACAGACTTCATTTCTCATATAATTTGGAGATGTGTAACAATGATTTGGTTCTTGTGCACCATTATCATTGTCAATTCCTTCATATTCGAATAGTGTATTGTCATTGTCAATGTCCACACTTCCATTGTCCACATCTACATGTTCATTTTCAAAAGTTACAATTTCCTCTTCAATCCCTACATTCTCATTTTCAATATTATTGTCATAAATCATTTCAAATTCATGTTCTTCTTCACTTGAAACTGCATTTAAGGGTGGGTTTATGCCCACATCTTCATTAAAATTTAACATACCTTGTCTCTTATTCTGATGGGAAACCCTATCCATTTCTCTATAGAATTCAATCTCTTCATTTACGAGCTTCCTCTTCTATTTACGCTTTTGACAACTACTACTCCTCATGTTGAAACTAAAAAGGTGATGCAACCTTCGAGAATATAGAGATTCCACCAAAAAGATCAAACAAGTGATTTTTTGTCTTTCACAACAGATATCTCATGAAATTCTCTGAGAAAAACATGATTCTCAGACAGGGACCCAGAGAATCAATTTTTTCTTTTGGATACCAGTCAGACATATCGAACATCTGATGGTCAGGGAACCCAGACCCACAGGAACAACTGTACCCCTGACAATCACGCTCCAAATGCCTTTGTTAACTTTGGGTGACCAAGTGCCCCGAAGCCCTTTCAGTGAGGTAGTAACGGTGGCCACCTTGTTAAAATTTGGCCAGAGACCTCACCCACCTCCAGAAGATGTCTTGGTGGAGGAAAAAGTCTTAACAGAAGAGGCCAATGTGGCCCAAGAACAACAACATCAAATGGACCAAGAATTCCTAGATAAAGAAAACAAAGAAATAGCTGACACCGGGGGGGACAAAGAGGTCCCCAAAAATATAGATGATATTGAGACTGGGGGAAAGGCTCTGGATAACACAATGGAAGATGCCAGTATAGCGGAAAACCTTGAAGGTTCTGAACAATAGGAAACAAGAAAAGAACAAGAACAAGAGGAACCAAAACAAGAAGTGGATAAAGAGCCCAAAGATAATGTGCATTCTGAGAATGCACCACCAGATTCCAAAAGGAATCCTAATGAATAGGTATTAATAGCAGGGCCACCCCAGCCACCCCAATGGCTAGTGGAATCAAAGAAGAGGAAAACCCTCGCAGCTGCCACAAGTGCTCCACTCTTGTTGGCTGAAATGATGGCTAGGAATACAGAGGCTAAGAAGCCCAAGAAAGTGCGGGCAGTCCATACTCTCTAGACTGGTCCCACAAATTACAGTTGCAACCATCGCAACACCCCCTCTTGATGCAGATGCAGCAGCCGTAAGGCCCAAAGACTACAACATAACAGAAGTAGAATTGGGGAAAAGGGATAAGCAAGGCAAATTGGACTTTTTAAAAGAAGCCGCCAAGGTAATAGAGGCTAGATACCTCAAATAGGGCCAAAAGCTGCAAGAGGAAAGAGAAAAAAATGCCAATCTCCTCATGCTACTGGCAGAACAAACACAACCTTTAGCCAAAGTCCATCCAAAACCCCTTCCTCTAGATTACCGCTTGCACAGGGTTATGTGGACTCTCTGTGAATCATGAAAAGAAAAGCACAAGATGTGGATGGGTGGGCCACCAAGTAGGTGACCACGATGAGATAATTTCTAGTGGTAACCCTCCCAGACCTTTACTAGGTTAGTTCCCTCCTCAACCAGGCAAAGGGCTCCGCTATTATATGGGACCAAGATCTAGCCAAGTATGAAAAATGGAAGGCCAGGCTAAAGAGATCCGCAACATTGGTGAAGAAGTCACCACAGAGTCTAGAATTTTGGGAGATGAATCATATGATTCCCTCAAGGCCCCGTACTCTAGACTTATCCTCAAAATTGAGGTGTCTAAGGAACTAGTTAAGGCCCTAAAAGAGAAGGTGACAGTAGTTGAGTATCCTTTGGGCTTATTTGAAACAGTCATGGCTAGGGTATCACAAGTTGATATCTTCACCACCACCACATGTAACCCAGAGGACTATGTCCTCAGAAAATTTGATGAGCAGATGGAGTCTTTGTATCTACCTGCCAAAGATTTGGACCATGAAAGTCTATCTAGATTATCTAAGATGATGATCCAATCACACGATGCCATCAAGATCTTGGATGATTTCCAAAATGGGACCCGAGAAATTGAGGAAGCAGTGGAGTATGTTCGTAGCTAGTGGGATAGCATTAAATATGTTGATGAAGAAATCATAGGCGAAGTGTTAGAGGCTTGGGAAAAATCATAAGGAGTAACAAAGCCCTCCAGATTCTTGAGATGTTCAGCCGAAGATGTGTTTTTGTATTCATTCATTCTTTTGGAACACGGGTTCCCAGATCCCAACATTTTGGATCCTTCATTTTTGTATTCTTAGAGTGACCCGTGTCCCAGTTCCCAAGGCTGACCGGTCACTTTCAAGGTAGTTAATAAAGGTTGTTAGAGGGTGAGTAACTACAACAAGGCATGTCAGATCGACAAGAGGTTTCCTAACAAATGGTCTTCCGAAGGCGCCGCTTCAATGTTACACCTGGTGCATCAGAGACAAGGCCACGCTTTCCCATTTATGAGGCATGTAGCCTCAATCCTCAGGGGATCAAATTTCTTCTCTCTCCTCCTAGCCCTCTTCTGGAGGTTAATTCTTCCACTCCACTTTTCTTGTCTTATTATTCTGACATGTTAGACCTTCTCCATCTCGAGGTCTTTTGTAGGGTGGTGTAGGTAGTACCAACAACCCAAAAATTGTATTATATTATAAAGTATAAAATAATTTAGGTTAGTTTTAGGTCAAATGATGTGTATAAATAATAAGTTGGACCTCATTCCAAGGGTTGGCAAAATTGATGATTTTGCAGTCCATAGTTAATAGCAATTTGGTTTTCTCAATTCTTAGTTGCAGAGCTCAATGCTCCATAGTTTCTAAGATTTCAGTAGTTAAATGCTCCCCGGGCACCTCCATTGTACCATGCACCTGTGTTTGCTAGAAAAAGATGTTAATGAAGAAGGAAGAGTTCTCTCGATGATGTTGCTAGCATTCTGTCTTTTGGGTTAACGGTATTCTATGCTTTGTGTTCTTCATGTCCTTTGCTCTGATACTTAAAGTAGATTAATGACCTCCTTTCCTTTGCTACTAATAAAATATGAATTGATGGTTGTATATTTCTTCAGTATTTAGTATAGTGTGTTGGAGCATTGTTGATGTTTTAAATGTTTAGTATAACTATAGATAGATGAAATCCTTCTAACTCTGCAGTATCTTTTGAAGTTTATTTTTTAAGTGAATGCACGCTTGCTGAAAAACCCCACTCACTTGAATCCCTAGAGAATACAAGTTGAAGATAACCAGCTATCCCCCTCAAACAAAATAGTCACATTTCCCAACTGAGCCCCACACTGTCGAGAATCCACTCTCACATGCTTGGATGCCCAGGGAATCTCATTTCCCTAAAAAACCTTTACAAGCAAATTTGGTCGGTACCCAGGTACCCGATGACAACTTACCTCTATTGGCAAACCCGGTCACAAAGTCTCATCAACAAAAACTGGCGCTAGAGAGAGCGGAATGAGCTCGTCCCCCTCTAAGGATTTAGATTTTACACCACCCAAGGGTCCCCCAAGCCATAGTTTTCAGATTCAAGCCTTCAGTGGGATTGGATCATTCTCACCAGTGAGATTCAAAAGAGTCCTTAGATCAGCTCCCAACCCTGGAAGGTTTGTTGAACTTGAGCCTCCTGCTAGAAAGAAATGGACCTTGAAAGCCAAATCAGCCACCATTGTCTGGGGATCTAGCATACCGCAAAATACCCAAGTCCCCTAGGCGATCCTAGGAATTAACATCCAACCCTGTCAAAATCCAATAGCCCTTATGGCTACATATTTTGGAAATACCAGGTCCCCAATGGGAACATTTTAGGGTGCAACCAACGATTTACCTTCGCACCTAGAAAATATTTGTCCCTGATATTAGCACTTAGGCTCATGAACCGCAGAAGAGCATCTGCAGGCATATAAAGATGCCATGAGTTGACACTGGATCCAACATCAAGATGGTGCGACATAGATCTTCCCTTTGTCCCTAGGACAAAATGAATTGAATTGGTACTTTAATCTTCCTGCCAACTCCATCAATAGTTGGTAGGACATAGAGGACACCTTCCTGGCTACCTTTCATGTACACATGGACCCATCATGGTCCCATAGCCAGTTCATCTCTATCAGGAAGGAACTGAATGAACCTCTTGCAACATTCAATCACCGATTCCAATGCGCCTTGAAGCAGTGCACAAGGCCCTTCATCCATCCATGGAAGTGACTATTCAAACCTATCTCAACATGATGTACCCCTTCGTTGCCACTCTCCTCTAGAGAACTACCACCCCAGGTGACTGAGATACTTTGGTGAAGGTTTAGAACCTTGCTTTAGAACTGTCCCATGGCCTTTACAAATCCTTGGTGGGATTGGGCAGAGCATGTCATTCAACATGATCCCTAGCAGAACTTCTTACACTAGCGGATATAATCCCAATCTAGCAATGGGAGCCCCTGTGATGGCCATGAATCCCCCGCCACCACCGATAGACCAGCAGGCCTAGTATGTAGATCCATCACAGACCCAAACAATACTGGGTCTGGAATCTTTTCCTTGGAACCAGCCATAGAAAATGCAACAACTATAGACACAACCACTCAGAGTGCCTTTCTTCCAGTCCTCCACGGCTAGATAATTTCTGCCCTCAACTCTGGTGAATATTTCCACTTTCCCATGGAACCAACAACAACAATTTTTACATTATGATGCAAATACCCAGTTAACCGCTAAGATTGAATCCCTCCAGTGAATGTTGTCCACCCTGACAGTGGACATGGGTCAACTGAAGGTGGGATCCTATGCACCCCAGAATTCCAATTCCCAGAGAGGGAATATTTTGTTTGGCCAACGAAACAACAATGCTAGAGGTAGAAATTTCAACAATGGGCCTTGGCCCAACCAACAACAATGGAATAACAATGCCAATGTTGGAGTTCCCCTTTCAAACCAAAACACCAATCAGAGTGGTGCTGGACCCTCACATTTCATGCCATTCATAGACTTCCATCCCATTACCAATTGGTGTAGATTGCATGACACAGGCTCCCACAATGAGGTAAACTATGCCACGCTAGAGAAATTCATCATGATTTCCCAGCTGGACAGACAACAAGCTTCTTATCCTACACCCCCAGAGCCTCCTGTGCAAGATCCAACTCACGGTGCATTCACCTATGAGACCATCTTCTTTGGGACTGCCAGAGAAGATGAAGAAGAATCTGAGCTATAGGGATTCTTTAATGAGTCAATACCAGCCTTTGAGGCTAATGCCTTCACCAAACCATGGTCTCCCTACAACACTCAGAGTCAGACTAGTAAAGGACCAACTTACATGCCCACACCTCCTAAGGACACTCCTCCCTGGGACAATACAACCGATTGGTTTTTCCCTCCAAAAGGTTCTAGCTCTAACCATGCAAAGGACCTGGCCGAGGGAAGCCGCCGATTCTCGGGAGGAAGGTTTGACATCACGAAGGCATTAGAACAAACCACCACCTCCATGACCTTGATGGAGGTTTTGTTGAACTACCCCAAGAAGAAGAAGTCTCTTCTGAAGCTCTTGGGAAACCTAAAAGCTGTCAGTCACCCACCCAAGACTATCTCTTTTGAAGACGCCAACGCAGCTGTCTTCCAGGAAAATACTGAAGATCCCCCCTTCTTGCTAGGCCTAAACATACAAGGGAAAAACATACACAATTTCCTAGTAGATTCCAGGGCTTTGGGAAACATCATTCCCCTATCTATATGCCAGAAGCTCAGATTCTAACTCACCCTGTCTAACGGTGTAGTGATCCAATTGGATAAAACTATGATGAAAATGGTTGGTGAACTGAAGAATGTCCAAATGTAACTCATCTAGGACCCCAGGATACCCAGTACAATTGACATCCAAGTGGTGGACATCCCAGAGACTTATGGGATGTTATTGAGTCAGAATTGGTCTAAGTCCCTAAACAGATACTTTTCGACCAACTTCTCCAACTTATGGCTCCCATGGGAAGGAGAATCTAACAAGATCAAGGTTGAAAGTGAGCCCCAAATGAAACAAGCCCTCACCAAGGTTGGGAGGGTGAATGAGGTCTTATTCTCTAAGACTTCCCCTGGGGTTTACCAACCCCTTGAGATCCTAACATTCAATTTCACCCCCAGAAGGATCCCATAGTTCTGTAGAGAACCCAGGACCTAGAAGAAAAATTGAGGGTTGAGGTTAACTCTCAGGGTGCGATAGCAACCCCTGCCACGCTATTGTCTAGCACTTGGTGCCAGGTGCATTACAAGAAACATTTAGAGATAGAGTGTGAGCCTTGCCTTGCCGCTACCAATCGGAACATAGATGCCCTCCAGAGAAAAGATCACACAGCTGATTCCTAGGGGCTCAGCACTTCTACTGACAGTGTTTCCTCGGCACCATTTTTCTAGGAATCACCTCCAAAAGTCTCTCTAGAGATAAACCTCACGTACCATCAGCACTAGAGGAAAATCCTCCCAAGACTCCCAAAAACAATCCAAAGACCACTTCATCTTCCCAGCCCCAGACAACAAACGATGACTTATGGACCATTAAGTTTGATGGGTTTCGATCCAAATAAGGTTGCGGGGCTGGAGTGGAATTAATCAACCCATGGGGGAAATCCTTCCTCACATCCTATAGGCTACAGTTCAACTACATGAACAACATCATAGAGTATGAGGCCTTTCTCCTTGGACTCCTATTTGCACTAAGGAAGGAAATCACTCACCTTCGGGTCCTAGGTGATTCATAGTTGATTATCAAATAGGTTCGGAGTCAATACACCTATCATGATAAAAGGCTAGCTGCATACCACAACCAGGCATGGAGCCTTATTAAGGATTTTGATGCCTTCGACATCGATCTTATTCCCCAAAGATGGAACTATGTCTCGGATGCCCTTGCTGTTTCTACCAGTACAATTAAGCCCATGGCCGGCTCATGACTTTGAATATTTTCTGTTGAGATGATCCCCACCCCATCCATTCCAGATAATGTCACCCATTTTTCAGGTCTTTGAGGACAATCAACATATCCTAGCCTTCATGGCCAATGTTGGTGTCTTTGAAGACCAAATAGTGGATGAAAGAGATCATGATGATACTGCACAGGGTGATGAAGATGATGGGAGCATTGACCTACAAACTATCACCATCCCGAAGGGGATGGTTTCACTTGAAATAATCTTTGACTCAGACCCTTGGGGCTAGGAAAAGATATCATCCTCCTTTAAGGGAGGAAAATTTGAGAAAGTTAACAGCGGCCAACCTGGTGAAGAGAAAATGATACACATTGGCACCTCCTGCTCCCCCAAGGAGAAGGAGAAGATTCTCATGGTTCTCCAAGAATACATTGATGTGATCGCGTGGGGGTATGAGGATTTGAAGACCTATGACACATACATTATGACTCATACTATCCCACTCAAACCTGATGCCAAGCCTTTCTGGAAAAAGTAGGGACCGGTCAACCCACTGATTGAGCCTCTGATTCATCAGGAGGTCCAAATACTACTATCATCCAGGATAATCTTTCCAATCTAGCATACTACGTGGGTGGCCAACCTCATCCCTGTGAGGAAGAAAAGTGGTGAAATTCTCCTTTGCGTGGATTTCTAAAATTTGAACAAGGCCTCTAAGAAAGACAATCATCCTCTCCCCTCATTAGATGAGGTATTGGAAATCATGAATGGATCTTAGATGATTTCCTTCTTGGATGGGTACTCTGGATATAACCAAGTCATGGTTAAATTTGAGGATAGAGACAAAATGACATTTACCACCAAGTGGGGAATGTTTCCCTAATAGAGAATTCCTTTTGACCTAATTAACGCAGGGGCCACATTTTAGAAGGCTATGGACATTGCATTTGAGGGCCTTGTACACCAGTGCATAATCATCTACATGGATGATTTGACCATTTTTTCCCGGGACAAGCGTGACCACCCCGACCACCTCACCCATATTTGCAAGAGATGTCACTGCTATGGAATTTTCTCAGGCATATTGTCTCTGAGAAGGGTATATCCATTGACCTTGAGAGATTTGAAGTGCTTCTAAACCTGCAAATGCCTGGTAGAAAGAAGGAGATGAGGTCTTTCTTCAGAAAGATTAATTTTGTTTAGTGATTCATCACTGGATTCACTGAGATCATAAAACCACTCAATGAGATGATGAAGAAGGATACAAAAATTGAGTGGAGTCCTGGAGAAAAAGCAGGCATTCACCCAAATTAAGCAGATGATAATGGAGACACCAGTTCTGGCTAGCCTGGACTATTCCCTCCCTTTCTATATCTATTCCTTTGCTTTTCCAAATTCTGCTGAGGCAGTATTGACCCAAAAGGTTGAAGGGGAAGAACAACCAATAGCTTTCATGAGCTCCCCCTTCAAGAATGCAAAAGTCTAGTATACATCCTTAGAAAAATAGGCCTTTTCTCTTGTTCATGTTGTGAAGAAATTCTGGCATTACATTCTCTGGAGGAAGGTGCATGCCATCATCCCAGATTAGGCGGTGAATTCTCTTCTCATGCAAAGTGAATTGGGTGAAAGTTGGGGGAAATGAATGGCCATCCTCTAGGAATACAATTTGGAAATGCAACCCATGAAAAAAGTCTGAGGCCATGGACTAAGTAGAGAAATGGAAAAAGAGACTCCCCACATCAAATGTCAAACATATACGGTGGAGTCCATTACTCAAGATCCATGGTACACGGACCTGGTGTACCTGTTGTTAAATAACAAATGTCTAGAGGGATTGCCTCCAAACAAACATTGTGCCCTGTGGTTGAAAAGAACACACTTCATGATAAAAAATTCCATGCTTTTTCATAGGAATTATGAGGGAGTGTACCTCCAATGCATCGATAGGGTTCAAGATGCAAAGATAATCAAAGAATTTCATGAGTAGTTTAGAACTGGGCATGGCTCAGCTGATGCCACTCGCCATCAGATCCTTCAGGATAGATACTATTGGCCTTGTATCTTTAAAGATGTCTACACTCACGTCATGAAGTGCCATACTTGCCAAACCGTAGCACATCATGAGCGTAACCCAACTATGCCTTTGCAGCTGGTTTTTGAAGCTAGACCTTTTTCCCACTGGGAATTTGACTTTATCAGGGAAACCAACCTCAACTCATCTACCAATCATCAGTACATCTTGACTGCTACCAATTACTGCACCTAGTGATCTGAAGCCATACCTTGTAAAAACAACATGGCAGACATAGTTATCAAATTCTTGGAAGAAAACATTGTCACAAGATTTGGAATGCCTTTTGCTATAGTGTTTGACAATGGTCCAGCATTTTCTTTGGCACAATTACTAGAATGGACCTATGACCAGAAGATCACTTTGAAGTTCTCCAACAACTATTACCCCCAAGGGAATGGTGTTGCTGAATCAACTAACAAAAATTTTCTTGAAATGATCAAACACCTGTTAGAACAGAATCTCCAGGATTGGCACCAAAAGCTAAGGTTCACCCTTTGGGTGGATCACATTCAAATTATGGCAGCCCTGGGGACATCCCCATTCTATCTGGTTTACGGCCAGAACCTAGTATTCCCTATTAACTTACAGATCCTAATTTTACAGTTCATGCACGAATTCAACAACCAGGAAAATGTTGTGGAGGTTCGGCTACTAAATCTAGTGCAGATGGAAGAACAAAGAGAAACAGCCCTTGAACATTTTGTGCATCACCAAGTAGTAGTAAAATTTTCATTTGACTGAAGAGCCCAGTATAGGGCCTTTTAGATTGTGGACTTGGTCCTCTTGTGGGATAAAGCCTGGGAAAAGAAAGGAAAGCACAGTAATTTCCAATGGCTCTGACTCATACCATACTTGATCTTAGAGATCTGTAGGGAAAATACCTATCACCTTAGTACCATGACCAGGGAACCTATCCCATTGCCCATCAATGGACAGTTTCTCAAACATTATTTCAAGTGAGGTAGGTTTGTCTGGAGTTGTATTATATGTAAATCTTCTTGCTTGTAAATATTTCTTTCCTAGTGTCCCATTTGGGGTGCCTTGTCTTGTAAATAGTTTTGCTGGCAGTCCTCTGGGATCGACCATTTTCCTTTTTTTTTCTTTTGTTTTGTTCTTTCTTCCCTGGGTTTTTAGTGTTTTTCTCCCCCTTTGTAGGATGGTATGCTTTGCATAACATCTAGTCTCCAGGATGGTGCCTTTCGTATTCATGTTGAATTCAAAATCTATTGTTAGCATGGTGGAATTGGTTTGGTGTCCAAAGTTATTGTGTGATTTTGGTAGCAGGCTATGAGTAATCTTCATTGGATTTATCTTTGAAATTCTGGAAATCAGTTAAATCAAAATCAAGAGGAACAAGTAATTGGACACACTGAGGGTAGATCGGTCGCATTAGTTTATTGGCCCAAGTCTGAACTTTTAAAATTCTTTCTGGGTCTAGAGTTTTCCTCCCCCATTCAACAAATTGAAGTGGATGGAAGGGTGAGAGAATTACCACCACTGAATTAAGCTAAGCTTGAGTGTAATGGTGAAAGAAGTACTACCCTCTCATCTAGAAAAGAATAAAGAAAAAAGAAGGAAAAGATGGGATGAAAACTCTAGTATTCAGGAGAAACAAGCAAATTTGATGACTTTGGATTGATATATCTAGTGCCTCTTCTCTGCTTCTCCCAGAGGTCATCGGCTTGACTCTCTTTCAAAGAACACACTTCTCAACTAAAAAAAGACCAAGGGTTACATTGTTTCTAAGCCAGATTTTCTCAAATGCCTCACACCTAGCAAGCAGGATACTTCGAATAATGATTGATTCTGGTTTTGCTAACCAGAGATTCTGCGGTTCTCAAATGTGCTAAGGCATTCATCCTAGATAGTCACCATTTTTTATGCCCTACATACCCGTCTCTACATGTTGTGTGCAAAATGTTTGGTCTCCTTTTTCACTTTTGGGCTCTTGCCTTATTTTTTGTCCTTTTTGTTTTGTTGTTTCTTCTCTGGGTTTTCCTTCCTATGAGGTTTGTTTTCTCTTTCTTTTGTCTTTTGTGTCTCTAGGACTCGGTCCCAGAGTTTGTTGTTTCTTTTCCAGAGCCAGATCCCAGACTCTAGGATTCTCCACCATGATGTCTCTTCCTCATGAAGAGGTATGGTTGCATGGAATCCCCAGGCTCGGACTCTAGAGGTTTTCCTGTTATGGAGTTTGCAGAGAGAAGGGTAACTTGATATTTACCTTGGGTATAAATAGAAATTACATGTCACTTTCATAGTTACCATGATTAAAACACTTAGAGCTTTCAGAGCAATTCCTTGGTGATTTGAAGTGTGATTAAGTGTGAATTACTCTGAGCTTAGTGGATAATTACGAGTTGATTTTTGGTGACTATTTGTGATTGCTAAAGGTAAAAGTTGTTGCATAGTGTTCCTAGTGCCTTCTCTCCTTGCCATTCTTTATATTTATAGGTAGGTCCTCTGGTTCCTGCCTTCGTTCTTTTGGTTTTCATTTTGGTTTTGTTTTTTTCTAGCTTGTGTTCCTATTTTCTGCATTTTCTATTTCTGGTTTGCCACCCGTTGGTGGGTTGGTTCTGCCAGAGGGTTGTCTACCCTCTGTGCAGCTGTAGAGTAGTGTACATTTTATATATTGTCTTAGGGTAGCTTCTGTGCATGTGTTAATATTGTTTATATCTATGTAAAAATCTATAAATGATGTATATTTATGTATATCACATGTATATATACTTTGGCCCTCAGCCCTCCTGTATTCTTTGTGTATATATTCTATATATCCTTCTGAGTTCGCGAGTTCCTCACACTCTCTCATGCATTTTTCTTCATGGGACCAAACTCATTGAAATAGAGTTGCCATAGTTCAAACTTGGCACCTCACTAGTTTGAGCCATGGCAGCTTTCTCTCCCCTCTGTCTCATCACCTTAATGGTTGGATTAATTTCCCACAAGTAGGAATTTAAACCATGTCCCATCTGGCATTTAATTCCCTCATGTCTACCCACCTATCACCATAAATGTCTTAACACTACTCTTTGCCCCACCACATGCCAACACACATTGACCAAAGTATGGCTTATTGCCAGTCACATCACCAATGGCTAGTTTGTTTTGATCTCTAGACCTCTGAAAAGACCTTGTCTTCCACTTATTCCTACCACCTTGTTAACACACTCCAGAATGCTAAGTCGTGTTCATTCTAGATAGCTCAAAACTTTTGATGTATGTACTAACGCCTGTTTGTTGGTGCAGATTGGTGAAGAATCTCCCAGAGTTGTAACTTATTTTAATATATGTCCTAATGGTTCTCTGGTCTTGCAAGTTGTGAATAGATTGATCAAAGATTTCTGATGTTATTGCCCCTCCTGATAGTCTGAAACTACCTACCACTTCCACATGGGCAGCTACGAAGTCCAAAATGGAGAGAATGTTAGAAAAGCTACCTTTAACTTCCAAATATCCAAAGGAGAGAACTATTGTGGGGTCCAAGGTGGATTCCAAGGTCTAGGAAATAACAGATATAGACCTGAGAAATTGGGTCGAATTGCAAGGTCTGATCCAGTCCATTTACAGGTTAAAGGACGAAGGAGACAAAATGGCCACTTATTTGGCCGCCTATGGCATCATAATGGCTACAAACTTTCCATGTTCGGTGTAGTCACCGAAAATAATAAAGCAGATAGCAATACTATACAATGCACCTACTCACACAGTTCTACTTTCAGATCCCCAACCACTACAATACCCCGCCACAAGAATCACCTTAGATGCTCCAACTTTCACTTCTGGGTTGGGGATTCCTCAGTTCAAAGGGTTCACTGTCATCACCCGCGTCAACTCACTAAAGGAATTCAACAAGGCCAAAGGAATTTCCTGGCAACACCTCAACAATTAGTGGCTGAAGTCTCCAAAGCGAGACCACAAAAGAATGAAGTTGGAAGTTCCCCACTGGTATTTCAAAGAGCCCATCCAGGCAGGTATAATCTTTCTATGCAAGATCTTTGGATGGCCCCATGCCTAGGAATTCTTGGTGTGGATGTACTATTTTCTATACTGCATCACAACCCACAACAAGAATTTCAATTGGGTAGCTATTATAGCTAATCATGTAGATACACAAATGAGGACGGTTGTCTAGAATTCCCAATTTTACATGACATAGTATGTGTTGTGGGTGTTAGCCCAACAAAGACTGGCTTTTCTAGGTTTGGGAACAATTGGGAAACTTAGGAATGGTCCAGGGCAGGTCACACCATGGGATCATTATCCCTAATTATAGTGGGAGCTCAGTTTCCTAAACTTCTACCGAGTAAATGGCGCGTTCATTTACTATAATATCTTAACCCTTATCAAGGATTCTAGGTAAAGACTATCACAGGCGGCGATGACTCTTGTCAGCTCCTACAACTAGTATTTTATTTAGTTTTTGCATCACACCTAAATTAGGGTGACAAGCTTCAATGGGAAGCCCTATATTCTTCCCTGGTATTACGGAGACAAAATTATTCTTTTAGAATTTTGCAGGCATATCTTGGATCTACATGCCTTCTTTATGTTGAAGAATGTCATCAATGTCCCATTCCCTTTCTCTTGTGGGAATTATACATGCAGCCTCATTGTAGCCCGAGAGGAAGACAATGAACTAAAGAGCTTAGAGCTAGTGGAATTCCACCATTCTTAGAAAAATTAAGATGCCCATGGCAAGATTGCCATAGCACTACCTTAGGAATCCTGACCCCATGAAGAAGACATTGAGGACTTCTGGGTGGACTATCAAGATAATTTTGATCTTCAGGCCCATCAGCACACATGGATGAGAAAAGCGCTCATGAAAGCGCTCGACCTTTAGAATTTCCTGAAGGGTTTCAAAGATGACAGGCTGCTAGAAGATCCAGCATACAAAAGGACAAGGGCTGGATAAATAGGATCTTCCTCTGGTGGATTGGGCCACCCAGGAGGATCTAACAATTGAAGGGGTATGCCATCCTATTATAGAGGCAAGTTACCAGTAATTTTCCCATGTGTGTCACAAAAGCACCCAAAATAAATCAATGGTCAAGAAGACCATCCCTTCTTCAACCAGTGCCAATCCTTCTTCATCCGTCATGGCCACTAAAGAAAGCATGAGTAGAGGGAAAGAGAAAAAATGGTGCCCCGGTTCCCAAGGAATGTCTCTAGATTCCTACCCTTCTTATGGCTCAATTGCATCAAAAAATGGAGTTGGAAAAGCTAACCAGTTAGCAAATAAGTATGCAGGTATCCTCTGGACTTCTTGTAGCTCTAGTGGCATCCGCTCGCCCGATAGCATCCCCATTGTTGGATACGATGATGAGCAGATAGACTTTTGCTGAGGCGGAGTCTACTAGCATTCTAGATACCATGGCTTCACTTATAAGAAAGAAGAAAATGAAGGTGACACCTACACCTAGCGCATCTGCCACTCCTGGTATGCCAGAAATGCCCCCAATGGATGTAAGTTTGGACTCTCTCAAACTAGAAGATATTTCAGACACTTCACCCCTACATAATGATTTTGATTACACCTTCTCGTTGGAGGAGCTCCTAAAGATTCAACATGGTATAGGTCATGCGGTGGAGGAGATTACATCTTAGGAAAAAGAAGAGGCCCCTATAGAGAAGCAAATCCTAGTGGAAAAGGATACATCAGAGCAAGAGGCTCGGGAAGAAGTACAGACAGAACCTAAGTAGGAGAGAGTACCAGTCTAAGAGATCGAAAATGCACCAAGGAAACACATAGATGAGCAACTGATGGTCAGGGAACCTAGACCCACAGGAACAACTATACCCTCGACTATCACGCTCTAAATGCATTTTTTAATTCTGGGTGACCAAGTACCCCAGAGCACTTTTGGTGAGGTAGTAACGATGGTTTCCTTGTTAAACTTCAGCCAAAGACCTCACCCACCTCCAGAAGATGTCCTGGTGGAGGAAAAATTCCTAACAAAAGAGGCCAATGTGGCGCAGGAACAACAAAAACAAATGGACCAAGAAGTCCCATATAAAGAAAATGAAGAAATAGCTGACACCAGGAGGGACGAAGAGGTCCCCAAAAATATAGATGATATTGAGACCAGGGGAAAGGTTCCAGATAACACAATGGAAGATGCCAGTATGGCAGAAAATGTTGAAGGGTCTGAAGAATAGGAAACAAGAAAAGAACAAGAACAAGAGGAACCAAAATGAGAAGTGGATAAAGAGCCTAAAGATAATGCGCATTCTAGGAATGTGCCCCCAGATTCTGAAAGGAATCCTGATGAATAGGTATTAACATCAAGGCCACCCCAGATGCCCCAATGGCTGGTGGAACTCAAGAAGAGGAAAACCCTAGCGATTTCCATAAGCACTCCACTCTTATTGGCCAAAATGATGGCCAGGAATACAGAGGCTAAGAATCCCAACAAACCATAGGTAGTCCATACTCTCTAGACTGGTCCCATCGGTATTATAGTTGTGACCATCACAACACCCCCTCTTGATGTAGATGCAATGGCCGTAAGGCTTGAAGACTACAACATAACAAAAGTGGCATTGGGGAAAAGGGATAAGCAAGGCGAATTGGACTTGCTGAAAGAAGACACCAAGGTAATAGAGGCCAGATACCTCAAACAGGGCTAGAAGCTTCAAGAGTAAAGAGAAACAAATACTAATCTTCGGACACCACTGGCAGAACTAACATAGCCTTTAGTTGAATTCAACCCTAGAACCCCTTCCTCCGGATTACTGCTTGGACAAGGTGATGTGGACTCTCTACAGATCATGAAAAGAAAAGCACAAGCTATGGATGGGTGGGCCACTGAGCAGGTGACTGCAATGAGAAAATTTTTGGCGGCATCCCTCCCAGACCTTTATCGGGTCAATTCCCTCCTCAAGAAGGCAAAGGGCTCCATTATTATATGGGAGAAAGATTTAGCCAAGTATGAAAAATGGAAGGCCAGGCTAGAAGAGATCCACAACATTGGCGAAGAAGTCACCACAAAGTCTGGAAGTTTGGGAGACAAATCATATGATTCCCTTTAGACCCAGTACTCCAGACTTGTCCTCAAAATTGAGGTGTGCAAAGAACTAGTTAAGGCCCTGAAAGAGAAGGTGACAGCAGCCTATTATCCCTTGGGCTTATTTGCAACATTCATGGCTCGGGTATCGCAAGTTGATCCCTTAACCACCGGCACATGTACCCTGGAGGACTACATCGTTAGCAAGTTCAATGAGTGGATGAAGTCCTTATATCTGCCTCCTAGAGATTTGGACCAGGGTAGGCTATCTAGATTGCCCAAAATGATGATCTGATCGAACGATGCCATCAAGATGGTGGATGAATTCTGGAACGGGGCTGAAGACATTGAGGAAGCAGTGGAGGATTTTTGCAGCCGGTGGGATAGCATCAAAGATGTTGATGAAGAAATTATAGGCCAAGTGTTAGAGGCTTGTGAAAAATCATAAGGACTAGTAAAGCTCTCCAGATTCTGGAGATGTTCAGCGGAAGATGTGTTTTTGTATTCATTCAATCTTTTGGAACATAGGTTCCCGGATCCTAAAATTTTGGATCCTTCATTTTTGTATTCTTAGAGTGACCCGTGTCTCAGTTCCCAAGGCTGACTAGTCACTTTCAAGGTAGTTAATAAAGGTTGTCAGAGGGTGGGTAACTGCAACAAGGCACGTCAGATCGACAAGAGGTTTCCTGACAAATGGTCTTCCCAAGGTGTCATTTCAATGTTACAACTAGCGCATCGGAGATAGGGCACCACTTTCCCATTTATAAGGCATGTAGCCTTGATCCCCAAGGGATTATATTTCTTCTCTCTCATCCTAACCCTCTACTTGAGGCTGATTCTTCCACTCCACTTTTCTTGTCTTATTCTTCTGAGATGTCAAACCTTCTCCGTCTCAAGGTCTTTTGTAGTGTGGTGCAGGTAGTACCGGCCACCAAAAAATAGTATTATATTGTAAAGTGTAAAATAAGTTAGGTTAGTTTTAGGTCAAATGATGTGTATAAATAATAAGTCTAACCTCATTCCAAGGGTCAGAAAAATTGATGATTTTGTAGTCCATAGTTAATAGAAATTTGGTTTTCTCAGTTCTTAGTTGCAGAGCTCAATGCTCCATATTTTCTAAGCTTTCAGTAGTTAAATGCTCCCCTGGAGCCTCCATTGTACCATGCACCAGTGCTTGCTGGAAAAATATGTTAATGAAGAAGGAAGAGTTCTCTTTATGATGTTGTTAGCATTCTATCTTCTGGGTTAATGGTATTTTATACTTTGTGTTCTTCATGTCCTTTTCTTTGATACTTAAAGTAGATTAACGATCTCCTTTCCTTTGCTACTGATAAAATATGAACTGATGGTTGTATATTTCTTCGGTATTTAGTGTCTAGTGTGTTAGAGCATTGTTGATGTTTTCAATGTGTAGTATAACTGTAGATAGATGAGATCCTTCTAACTCTATAGTATCTTTTGAAGTTTATTTGTTAAGTGAATTCATGCTTGCAGAAAACCCCACTCACTTGAATCCCTAGAGAGGACAAGTTGAAGATAACCAGCTATCCTTGTCAAAAAAAATAGTCACATTTCCCAACTGATCCTTGCACTATTGAGACCCGAATCTCACATGCTTGGAGGCCCGGGGAATCTCATTTCCTCAAACAACCTTTACAGGCAAAGTTGGTCGGTACCTAGGTACCCGATGACAACTTACCTCTATTGGCGGACCCGGTCACAAAGTCTCATCAACACTATGTTGTTGACAAATTGCAAACCTGATGAAGATAAAGTGGAGAATTCATTTTACAAGATAAAAAAATGTCGAGAAGAACAAAAATGGAGGGTAAATGAGCCTCCAAGCCTTTGGGTCATTTTCCAAGCCTCTTCTCAAGGCATAACCTAATCAGGTTTCTAAATTTAAAATAACCTGATCGGGTTCTAAAAAGAAAAAATTACATTTTCAACTACTCCATAACCCAACTGGGTTTTGGAGATTAAAATGCACAATTTTCACTTCTTCTAAACCCGATCAGTTTATGAAGAAGTAAAAATTATTCATTTTAATCTCTCTCTCTCTCTCTCTCTCCCCTTTGAACTTAGTTTTTCAAAACCCGATCAGGTTCTGAGGAATTAGGAATCTCTCTCTCTCTCTCTCTCTCTCTCTCTCTCTCTCTCTCTCTCTCTCTCTCTCTCTCTCTCTCTCTCTCCTTTTTTCTTAGTTTTTAGAACCCGATCATGTTCTAAGGAATTAGAGGCATTGAGCCTTTATGTTCACATAACCTGATTAGGTTCTATTGAATTAGCAATTTTACTTTCTTCAACGGTCTTAAAAAAATCATTGCAAGTTGTTATGAGGTCCCACTATTGTTTTTCTATTATTTTGTTCTAGTAATAGATAGGTCTACACTTTTTTTCATAATTTTTCTTTGCAATGATTGAATTGTGTTGTTTATTGGTTTTTTTGATGTTATTTTACCATTGTAAGTTCTCATTTCAAGAAAATGGTTGATTTTTTCTTATTTGTTGGATTTTATGTTCACGTGTTATTCTATGTTCATGATATTATTCATAGGTTCCATTCAATACAAACAATGGGAAAGAACAAAAGAGAAACTATTGAACAAGAAGAGATAGAAAAGGAAAGATAAAGGGAGCACATGAGGAGAATACAACATGGTACATCATCAAATGCATGCAATGTATGTGAAGAAAATGAAAATGTTAATGGTAATGTCACAAATGCACCTAATTCATCTAATGCACCATTTCAATTTGATGTCATTAATGAAAAAAATGCACATAATCAAACTGAAAATGTTCAAGATACACCAATTGAAATGATGGGGATAAATGGACCTAATTCATCTAATGCACCATTTCAATTCGATGTCTTAATGAAAATAAAGCACATAATGAAAATGAAAGTGTTCAACATACACCAATTAAAATGATGAGGGTAAATGCACCTAATTCATCCAATGAGAATGTAGAGCATGCAACTATGTTAACACCTCCTAGAATAATTCATAGAAAACCAAAGTTTCTAATTGACATCGATGAAAATATTTTGAGGCCAATTCATAATAAAATGTCAGAAATAAATTGTAGACGAATTGTTAAAAATATTTGAAATAACTATTTTCAATAATTAAATCAAAGTGGAATATGTCTTGTAGTTGTAAAAATGATTAAGAATCTGAAATTTAGAGAGACAATGAGAATTGTGGGGTTGAGAACATCTAAAAATAGTACTAAGAGAACCATTGTGAGAAATCTATTCATTGCATACCAAGCCATTGGTTCAAAATCACATAGTAAATATGCTAATGTTACTTGATGTGTCCTCACATCAACTATAATGGGAAAGGAAATGAAAAAATATCGTATAATAAAAAAAACAAGAAAGTCATTAAGGATAGGTAGATCAACACTACAGAGAGCCTTACGTAGGTGAGAGAAAATTGAGGATCCAAACACTAATTCTCTTTGGTCATTCTCGAGTAGACTCCCACGCAAGGACAAGTTTGATATGGATGCATTAAGAACATTAATTGAAAATTTTTGGCATGACAACACAAGGGGTT
>MU224631.1:869276-882958 GCA_018584345.1 Thuja plicata | reverse complement strand
TTCTTTTTCTTACACTTGTTCTCTTAAGTAATGATACTTGATTGCCATATGCTTAGTTTTAGCATGCATGAATGGATTCTTTGATATGTTTATTGCACTAGTATTATCACAGTAGATAATCACTGGTCAAAGAATATTCATATTCATTCCTTCCAACAATTGTTTGATCCATGCAATATTTGAGAAATTTATAGCAGCAACCACATATTCTGCTTCTGTAATAGACTGTGAGATGCATCCTTGCTTCTTGATGATCCATGTGAAAAGTCTGTCACCCATGAAGAATGCTCCTTTATTTGTTCTCTTTCATTCATCTATGTTTCCAACCCAATCAACATTTGTATAGACTTGAAGCTCAAATTTTCCTTTTCTTTCATACCATAATCCATAGTCCTCGGTGTTCTTTAGATATCTCAAAATTCTCTTGACATCAGCCATATGTGATTCTTTGGGATTAGCATAGAATATTACAACTATTCCAACTACATGTGCTATATCTGGTCTGGTATGAACGACATATATTAGTTTTCCAATCATTGATCTATACAAGGTCTAATTTACATCATTTCATTTGTCTTCTTTTTTCAGCTTACATCCGGTTTCCATAGGTGTTCCAACTGGCTTGGAATCTTCCATCTTGAATATCTTTAACACTTCCTTGATGTATTTGGACTGAGTGATATATATGCTTGCATATTGTTGAATAATCTATAGAACAATAAATAATTTGATCTCCCCAAACATAGAAATTTCAAACTCTTTGCTCATTTCATTAGCAAAGGATTTACATAAATTTTCAATTCCCCCAACTATGATATCATCAAAAAATATTTCAGCAATCAAAATATTACCATCGGTATCTTCTTTTAAGTACAAATTTCTATTTTCACTTGTTCTTACAAATCCAATGCTTATGAGATAGGAGTGAAGTCTTTCATACTAGGATCTAGATCCTTGTTTCAATCCATACAAGGCTTTATGTAGTCTACATACCATGTTTCTCTTGTTTGGATCAACAAACCCTTTTGGTTGTTCAATGTATACCTCTTCTTGTAGTATTCCATTTAGGAATGTAGACTTGACATCCATCTGGTATACCTTGAATCCTTTGAATGAAGCATAAGAAAGTAAGATTATTACTCCTATTCTAGCAATGGGTGCAAAGGTTTCACCATAATCAATACCTTCTTCTTGTGCATACCCCTTGGATACTAATATTGCTTTGTTTCTTGTGACTTCTCCATTCTCATTCAGTTTGTTTATGAATATCCATTTAGTACCGATGATATTCTTGTCATCAGGTCTCGATACAAATGTCCATGTACTTCTCTTTTGAATCTTTTCTATTTATTAATTCATAGCACTGACCCATTCCTCATTCTCAAGTGTAGTATTAACAGATTTAGGCTCAAAATCAAAAAGTAAACATCTAGTGTTTAGTTACTTACTTCTTGTTCTCATTCTAGCCTTCTTATCTTCTATGATCTGATTCTATGGATGATGTCTTGTGAAATACTTGGAAAGTTTTGATTCATCTCTTTGTCCATCATTTTGATCATCATCTTGACCTCATTCTGATCTCCATTGCTCGGAACATCATCTTAAGGATTTTCTTAATTTTCAGTAATTGTAGCCTGATGCTCGGGTGTAATGTTCTATTGCTTGGGAGCGATACACTATTTCTTGGGTAGAGTGTGAGGTTCTTCAGTGCAAACAAACCTATTGTAGTCTTCTAGTTCTTTTTTTCTTTCCTTATCATTCTTCTCTGCAAATTCATCTATTCTTACATTTTCACTTTCAATGATTTTGTTAGAGGATTTTTTAAGACATTTATAAGCCTTGCTTTTGGTGGAATACACTAGAAAGATACCTTCATCACTTTTGGATTCAAGCTTTTTATTTCTATCATCTTTCAAAATATAGCATTGACTACCAAAAATTATGAAGTAACTTACATTAGGTGTGTAACCATACCAAAGCTCATAGGGTGCCTTATTTGTGTCCTTCTTCAATTTTACTATGTTCAATGTGTAGACATCAGTAATGACAACTGCCCTCCGGAAAGTTTGAGTGATTCTTTTCTCTATCATGAGTGTTCTTGCACAATCAACAATAGATCTATTTCTCCTTTTAGAAATTCCATTTTATTGTGGTGTTCTTGGTGTAGAAATTTGTCTTTTAATTCCATGCTCATTGCAATAGTTAGTGAATTCATCAAAAACAAATTCAGCTCTTGTATCTAATCTTAAGAATTTTAATTCCTTACCACTTTGTTTTTCTACCATCGCATTATACTATTTAAACATATTGAATGCTTCTGATTTATCTTTTAAGAACATAACTGACATCATTCTAGAATAATCATCTACAAAGAGAATGAAATACCTATCTCCGTAGTATCTCTTTGTCCTCATGGGTCCACATAAATTAGTATGGACTAATTCTATAATTGCATTAGATGTATGGGATTTTATCTTGAAACTAGTCTTTGTCATCTTACCTTTTTGACAATTCTTTCACATGATATGTTCAGGCTTTGACATGCTCAATAAGCCTCTTACTTTTCTTTTATTTCTTATCTTTATCAAGTTTTCAAAATTCACATGGCAAAGTCACTTATGACGCAACCATATGTCTTGGTTTCTGGCCATTAAACAAGTGGTGTTAATGTCATCAAGATAGAAAAGGTTACCTTTTGTGTGTTCACCAGTTCCAATCAACCTTTTTGATTCATTTAAGATCTTTTCCTTCTTATTTTCAAATGCTACTCGGTGACCTATGTTATTCAACTATGAAACACTCAACAGATTATAATTAAGTCCTTTTACCCAAGAAATATTTTCACATTTGATCAGGTTATTCAACATTATGGTTCCTTTACCTTCAACTGGACAAGGTGTGTCATTATCCATTCTTACAGATCCACCATTATAGTATTCAAAATTTTCAAACTTTTGTTTATCACCGGTCATGTGGTGAGTGCAGCCACTATCTATAATCGAGACATCATTCTTACTAACCTTAGATATGAGTGTAGTCTCTACATACCTTTCTTCTTCTTTTTCTAAATCATCCTTCATAGATACAAATACCATCGCAATGTCTTCATCAGATTTCGTGTCAGTGTCTCCAGCTCTATTTTCATCTAGGTAACAAGCTTTCTTAACCTTGTCCTTGTAGTCTCAGGTATTTCTTTTGTCAGATCATAAGTTTCTTCGATAATATTTTTTATCACCTCTATCAAACTTATTTTCATATGTTCTATCATTACTTCTATCATCTTTTCTTTTGTTAGGACATCTTGCAGCAAAGTGATAATTTACCTTTGTATCTACCTTTGCCTTTCTGCAATTTTATTTCCATTAGTTCTTTAATCTCATCAAGTCCTTGGTCATCACTATCACTTTCACTATCATTTCTAATAGTGTGTCTATGACTTGACTTACCTATTTTAAAAAAAGATTTGAATGCAGACTCTATAGATGGTAAGACACTATTATCAAAGTTATTCATCCCAAATGAAATTAGTCTACCAACCAGACTATCTAGAGTAATATTATTGTTTGCAACTGCTCTCATTTATTGTATAGTAGATACTCTAATAAGATATACAGGTAGTAAGGTTCTTAGGATTTTACTTACCACTTTCTCTTCTTCAAGTACACCTCCAACTCCTCAGATAACATTGAATACATCTTTGATTCTGTAGCTATGCTGAGTGATATTTTCTCCTTCTTTCATCCTTAGGTCATCAAACCTCTCTCTTAGGATTTCTCCCTTGGCTCTTAGTACATTAGCATCTCCTCCATGTACTAGCTTTAATTTATGCCACATTTTCTTTGTAGAGGTGCAAGTTTTGACATATTCAAACTCAACATCGGAGAGTGAGGAAGCAAGTTCTATCATCATGCAGTTATGCTCATGATTTTCTCTCAATTTCTCAAGTCTGTGAGGTCTTGTAGGAAACACATATTCAGTATCAAGGTGTTGAGTAACATCATTACCAATACCTGATAGGTGGAGTCTTATGCTGCTTTTCCATGATACAAAGTTGTCTTTACTCAACTTGGGCACATCTCGTTTGTTCATCTTGTGATTTTTTTCTTGAGCTATTAAAATCCCTTTCTAAGCACACAAGCTCTGATACCAATTGTTAGAATAACTAAGAGGGAGAGGGGGGGGGTGAATCAGTGGCCTCAAAATAATTCAAATAAAGCAACCCAAAAACTTAGTACCACAATATCAAGCCTCTAGTTAGCTTTAGTCCTACAAGATGAATGCCTTGAAACAATCTTAACAAATAACTACTGCTCGGGGTTCACTATTAAACCTTATTCTTACTGTTTGTCGACTAGCACTCTTTCATTTACTGAAAAATAGTAAATTTCTTGGTGTATACCAATCAATCCCGATTAGTTATGTGTACTACAAAACACTAAAGTAATGACTCAAACACATTGACACATGGATTTTTAATGTGGAAACCCTGTTAAGGGAAAACCACTTGGGACCAGTAACCCAAAATTTTCACTCTTCTGAAGTGAGCTCCGTGAAGAGCCAACCTTCATAAATGTTACTGTAGACACCTAAATTTGATTACACAAATTCGTAATCTAATTTAGTTCCTTCCCAGGGCATTATTGATTAAATATTAAATATTTAAGTAGTTTATGTCATTTCACTAGTTATAGTCTAAATTAATTATCTAATGGAAATCCATAGCTAGATAATTAATTAAATCTCCCCTTTTCTTCTATTAATTTAAATGAATATATTTTTTCCATTTAAATTAATTCTCAATTTTCCCTTTTGATTAAATAAAACCTATTCAATCAATTTGAGCACATGGCTACTAACTTTAATCCCTAACTTATCCTATCTCAACCACATAACCCATATTTCTAACTCAACCCAACCCCTTCACACATAATAACCTCTCTTAATTAAGTAAATACCATTACTTACTTAATTTATCCCTCCACTCATTCTCTCTCCTCGAATCACATCCTCCAAATTTTCCCACTTGACCTCTAATTCAAGCCTAAATTACCCCTTAAGAATTTGCACAATCATAATCCATTTTTAAAGAATCCTAAGCCAATCCTCAATTCAATCTCATGTCACTTCATCTTAACTCCCAAATCCCTCTCCACTTGTTAGGCTTAAATGCCCTTAACTCCCAATCACATTCTTACACCTTTGTCCCCCACTTGCAAATATTGAGCCTCACAAAGCATTTAATGCTAAAGTTGACCTATTTTTCAAACCCATGTGTCCCTTATGTGGCTCCTATGTGGATTCCACATAGGTTCCACCTCATCTAAGGCTTTCTCTTCCCTCCAAAACTCTATAAATAGAACCCTTCTTCCAAGCATTTGGATCATCCATTATTGTAGTGTAATAATGCTCATTTTATTTCTCTTGCAATAGAATAGTTTCATTTTCATGTTAGTTGCAAAGTAATTTTATGGTGTTGGTAGATTCATTATCCTTAATTGTTGAATTAAACTTTTAAGAACTTGGGCATAGTGCTATTGATACTAAGTCTCATTCTTTGCATTCTTATGCATAGTGGGATAATTCTGATAACATTATTGTTCTTTTGTTCTTAGGATAAATCACATGGTTATATCTAATATCATGTTCATTTTTGTATTATTTCTCATCTTGCATATTTCTTCATCTTAGAGAAATATCATTTTAGTTTGAATTATCATCATTTTCAAATAACTCATTTTATGCATTTAGCATTAAGCATCTCTCATTCTTTAAGTTGTCATCCTCATTTTGATCTAATGTGCTAACTGAGAGCCATCAAAAAGATCAAAACTAGGGTCCTTGGAGATAGAGAACCATGAGACACTCTTGAAAATCATTTCTTGTTTCTTAATCTTGATGTTAAACATGTTTTTTTATCTAATGTTTCATGGGTATGATGTTATTTTTATTTTTTTAAACTAACTCCATAATAGCAACATACATTTTTGGCACCCACCATGGGGCTTCTTACCTCTGTCATAAAACATACACTCTCGATGTAGAAGGAATAAATTTTATTTTTACCGTTGGATGTTCCTAAGTTTTGGATATGTGTTGTATAAATAGGTTGGCTAATTTTTGACTACATAGATTGACAAGCTATGCTTGGATTCAAAAGTTACAAACAATTGAGTATGGGTATAGGAAGAGACCAGTAAGTTGTTTGTCTCTGTCATAGAAAGTGTAGTCTTGGTTCAGAAGGCGTAACTTTTACTTGCACCTTTGGATGTTTCTTTGTTTCTGATATGTGTTTTATAACCATGTTTTCTAAATCTTGACCGGAGGGATTAACCAAATAATGTTTTTTTTAAAAGTTACAAGCATTAGAGTACGTATATAGGAAGAAATCAGTAAGTTGTTTGCCTCTGTCATAGAAAGTACAGTCTTGGTACAGAAGGCATAACTTTTTATTTGACCGTTGGATTTCTCTTAGTTTTGGTTATGTATTGCATAGCCGTGTTTTCTAAATTCTGAATGGACGGATTGACCAAATAAGTGCAGGTTAAAAAGTTATGAACAATAGAATATAGGTATAGGAAGAAATGAGTAAGTTTCTTGTTTGATGGTAAGGGTATGATGGTGATTGGATGATGATTTAGAAAATGGTTGATGTTTATTGAAGCATCTATTTATATTTTGATGGATATAATATTTTTATAAATAATCTCTCATGAAATTTAAGAAATTTATCAAGATGATTCCCGGTTTCAGATTAAGGAAAGCGTTGAAGAAAAGTCTTGCGTATGCTTTTAAGCTTGAGTGGGTCCAATCAATTGAAAGAACATAAGAGGAAGGTAAAGATTATGACCATTATGCACACATTGTAAATCTTTATCAGGCAAAATATAACTTAGAGGTTGATAGAAATTCTCATTTTGAATGAATCATTGGTCCTTCCATTTATTTGATTTTGCTAATCGTGGGATACTAACCTTTGATCATAAGCTTGGTAGCATTGAAAAGAGAAAGAACAAAAAGAAACAAAAATCTTTCTATAATCGCTAAAAGGGGCACCTTCTAAACTTTCATATCTCATGTGTGACAATTGGCTTTAAAATAAATTCTCTATTTGAAGACATAGATTAATTAAGGACCTTCATTACTTGTGGACCAAGGTGGTAGGGATATGCTCTCCCCTTAATTGGGTGATCAAAATACCAGACCCACCAAAGTCCTCCTAGTTACTTAAAGGTCAAAAAATTAATCTCATGTATGTGATATTCTTTAAGATTTTATGTGGTAGGGATATGCTCTCCCCTTAATTGGGTGATCAAAATAAAAGACCCACAAAAAATCTACTTTTCATTTCAATAGTGCATTTAATCCTTAGTAGGCTTGCCTCCTGAGATTTGCCTTAATGAGGCCAGTGAGAGGGAACAACCCAAGTGGGATACAACCAAAATCCATGGCATTCCGACCCACTATAAAATAAAATGTGTTCATCCTTAATGTGGTGATCAATAGAAAGATCTTGAGAATAGCCCTCTTCTAGTAGTCCTTCAGGATTGTGCAAAACTATGTTTTTATGCAGGTGAGAGGCCTCTATAATGGAGCTTATACTCAATTTTTTCTGAATGGAATCATACTAAAACCTTGATAGGTAGAAAACCTACCCATTTATCCATTGTGTATCAGTTATGGTGCAAGGGGGTTGCGTTGTCCCCTGAAGCTACTCATCATAAGTGTTCCCTTGGTTGTTTGGAAAAAGGGTTTTTATAGGTGATTACCAAAAACACTTCCCTTACACCTTGAATACCTTACTAAGTGTATAATTTTCCCATCATCTCCGCATGCTGCTTACCTCTTTTCTAAGAGGGACATAATGCATGAGGGTCCAGAACATCAAGTTCAGTTAATTCTGAGTTCATGAGCCTATGACTGATACATTGAAGCCAAAATTTCCTTAGGTAGCCTTCTTGAAGTGTCTTTGTTGTTTTATACTAGTGGAAATGGTTCAAGAACATATACTCTTTGTTGTAGAAATCTAAGACAAAAAGAAGTGTTTGATGTGTGTTTTGTGCTTGAAAGAAAAACTGAGAAATCATCCATCATCAACAACCTGAAAAGCGTGTGTTTGTAATACTCCTACTTGTTCCGCATGAGTTATCAACTTGACTTGTTTTAACACATATTGTTTGCATCTTTATGTGTTTATGGACAATTTCATAATTATCTTCCTATTTAAGAGTCATGTTGCAAAACAATCATCCAAAATTTAGAAAACAAAGAAACCTTGGAGCTATGAAACAACTTTAGAGTAAAATGTCAGAATTGGGTAAAACATTTTGGATAAAAAATTACTAATCATCTCAACAAATCAACTTGAAAGTGTCATCAAATAAACATTGATTCTTGATCTTGGGGAGTTCAACATCAAGCAGTAAAAAATCCTTTCTCCTAGAACCCAAGAGATCAAAGTTAATCAAGAGTCTTCACCATAGGGATACATATTTTCTTATGTAGACTCCCTTTAGACACATCTCATTTGGAACCATGAAACACAATTGGAACATTTGTTTATCCTTAGTTGTCAAAGCTCGATCACAATTGACTTGTAACTCGAAAGTGATTCAAAATTAGTTTCATGCCTGTTAGAACAAGGTCCTATAAATTCACAACTATTCATAATCACAACGGAGAAAATACTATGGAAACAAGACCATCTCGTGATCCATCACCGCAAGTTGACTCAAATCAACCAATTGATTCACAAAAATCTCTCAACATGAATCAAGAGGAGGAGTGGGCTAGGAATAGCAACAATAATGACAACAACAACAATGAAAATAACAACAACACCAACCATGATAATGTTGCTCACAATGAAGAAAAAGAAGAACTTTTGGATGAAATAGTACAAGAAGCATTGCAAAATCCTAGTTTACAAAGGCTTATGGAGCGAGTGCTTGAAACAAATAAAGAGAGATATTTCATGACTCTAGCACAACACGAGGTCAAGCTACCTCATGATTATGATGTCTCAACCCTCAAACAAAGTGAGGAGGAGGTAAATCTTATAGGATTCTTAAACAAACACGTCCAATATCTCCAACAACAACTTGAAGATATAAAAAGAGGGCCTTTGCACAAGAAATACACTTTAGAAAGCATTTTCCCTTATCCGTTTGATAAGACTTTGAATATGATACCCTTTCCACCAAATGTAGAATTTCCTAAATTTGACAAATATATGGGTACAAAAATCCTCAAGACCATATTAGAGAATTTTGTACCCTTAGTATGGAATTTAGCCATGAACCCACATATTTAATGTGATTATTTCGACGAAGTTTAGGTGGCCAAGCAATGGAATGGTTCTCCAAATTGCCACCTAGAATCAGAACATTTGAAGAACTCCTTAGAAAATTTGTTGGTCAATATTCCTACAACATTGAACATGAGATAACCATATTAGATATTTGCAATTCTAGACAAAATGAGGGAGAAGCTTTCTTGACATATTTACATCGATGGAGGAAACTCTTTTCTAAGTATCCACACACTATCCTAGAAAAGGAGAAGATGGCTATCTTTATAAACACCTTAACTCGACAAATGAGCTTTCAAATCCAGTTTCAATGTCCTATATATTTTGATAAAGTGATTGAAAATGGTATTTCCATAGAGGATGCTTTAGTAAAAAATGATGAATTGAAACTTTACAAGGACACTAAAAACTCTAATAGCAATCAAACCAATAACAACAACACTGAGAAGCCCAAATTTTGGACACAAAACAAACATGTTGCTAATGATGGTGTTGTGGATAACAATAATGTGAATCCTTCATAACCCATCTTCAATTTGTCAAACCCTCTAGTCAAGAAATATAATCAATTAGGAAGCACATCTCAAAGTACTCAGGATAAGTCAAAAAATTTCTTATATCCCCCTAGGAGAAAATTTACACCTTTCGGAGAACCCCTTGATTCAACATTAAAAAATATTTTGGATAAAAAAATAATCACATTACCTGAGGCGAGAGAATTTGAACCAAGAGTCAAGCCCCCATGGTGGAATGACTCTCATTATTGTGATTACCATAGGAATATAGGTCATACGACAAATGATTGTATGAAACTAAAGCATACTATCCAAGATTTGATCGATAATGAAGTTATTACCGTTGATGGTCATAAAACAAATGAAGAACACAAAACCTTAAAAAATCCTTTCATGAGCCATGAAAAAGGATAATCTTCAAAAATTAATCATGAAAACAAAGCTAATTTTTCCCATTCATGTGAAAATACTATCAATAATATTTCTAGTTTTGATGAAAGAGTTAATGTGATTGTAATCAAAGATAAAACCAAGAAATAATTTGCTAATGCAGTCACTAGAAATCAAAAAAAGATTACATTGATGGGGAAACTAACAAGAATACATCCCCTCAATGACAATATGATATCATAGATCAATTACACCAAACCCCCACACATGTCTCCATTTTAGAGCTATTAAAACTCTCACCAACACACAAGGATATCCTAGAAAAGCTCTATTGGAAACAAATGTGCCTAAAATTTTTGGTTTTGATCAGTTCTAGACCATGGTGGGACATTTAAATTCACCTCATTATCTCTCACTTTTTGAAGAAGATGATTTGTCTTTAAACCACCCTCATAAAAATCCACTTCATATTGAAGTCCTAATTCATAAACACCGAGTAAGATGAGTGCTGATAGATGGAGGGGTGAGATTAAATATTTGTACATTAAAATAGGTTCACGCAATAGGATACTCTGAAGATGTTGTGGATTTAAAAAGAAAAATCACTATCAAAGCATATGATGATGAAGAGAGATCTTCCAGAGGAATCATAGTTATACCAATCAGAGTGGGACCAATTGAAAAGAATGTAGTGTGTCAAGTCCTTGAATTTAATCTATCCTACAACATACTCCTAGGTAGACCATTGATACATGAGATGCAAGTAGTGGCATCTACCTATCATCAATGTCTCAAGTTTCCATTTGAAGGGAAAGAAATAAGCATTCCTGGTGACTTGAACCCTTTTCAATACTACAACACCATGAAACCAGTGAAAGATGTCCTCATTCTACATAATAGAGAAGCTGGTGTTTCTAGTTACACAAATACAAAGGTTCATCAAGAAGCCTCAAAACCTTCATTCTCAGATAAAGGAAAGACTAAAGTGGAGTATATACCTAGTAACTCAAATAAAAAAAATGTTTCCGCCCTACCAAGCATGATGAAACACTTGAATCTAAAGGACCAAGGAATGAGAGAATATTCTTTTTCAATATCAAATATGCCCATCTCACCTAGATCTTACGGAATGTCATCACTTACTACACAAAGATTCTCAACCTAAGACAATGTTTGATGAAACCTTTATGTAGGGACCAACCAAAGAAGACCAAGAGGAAGATCAGAGTATATTGGAATGTTTGTATAAATATGAAGACCAAGAAATAAATTCCCAAAATGTGCTAGCTATCACCATTCCCACTGAGAAATATGGAAAAAAAACAAATAGGATATGATGGGATAGGTCCCATTGGTAAAAGAAAAGAAGGTATCATTGAACCCATGGAAATCACATTAAGAAATAAAAAGGAAAAAAGAGGAATAGGATATCAAGAGGAAACAAAACCCTTTTGGAGATCTAAGAAAGAACAAATGACAACAATACACCTTGAGGAAAAACAAAGAAGTGACGATTTCCATAGACAAAAGAAAGCAAAATATACCCATAAAATCTATGAGGAAATCCACAAAGTGCAGGCTGGTAGTGATTCGGATTCAAATGAGTGGGAATGGGATTCTTTCAATGATGAAGACTCTTGTGAAGAAAAAGATATTGATGTGGTTCACACCTATGCACTCATATCTGAGGAGGGACAAAGCTCTAGGTCAAGTCCAGTTGAACTTGATCCAATACATACTGACAATGTCTCTAATGAGGATAATCTGATGAAAAATTATCAAGATAGCATAGGAGAGAGTTCTATTATTGACCTTGTTACCCTCTAAGAAAACTTTGACCAATTCACTATCAGAACCCTAACCATGCTTGAAACAAACCACCCTAATGACCCTTTACCGTTAATCCATCCTGAACTTATTGATTGGGATAATACAAGGCCAATTGAGATCAACATCTTCCCAAATGACCACGCCATTTCTTTGTATCTCAATGCTATCGAACCTCAAACAAATTCCACCAAGAAACTCACTAACGTGACTTCTACTTGAGGGGGTGTCAAGCCTTTCAGTTGAAAAATGAATAAAATAGAAAAAGAAAAAGAATCTAATGGTGAAAACCAACACTAATAGAACCAACTGAAGTAGTCAACATCGGTACCATAGAAAGTCAAAAAATCATCCATCTAGCAGCATCACTTTCAGAAGCAGAAAGACAAGACTTCATCTAGTTCTTAAAGGAAAATCAAATCAGCTTTGCATGGTCTTATGCTGATATGCCAGGTCTGGATCCTAACTTAATCATGCATCATTTGAATGCAGCCTCGAGAGAAAAACTAGTAAAACAAAAATTAATAAAAATGCATCCTCATGTGGCATTGCTCATCAAAGAAGAATTGAAAAAGCTACTAGATGCAAGATTCATAAGAACAATTGCTTATGTTGAATGGATATCCAATATTGTGCCTCTTTCCAAGCTAGATAAAAGTTTCCGCATCTACCCGGATTTTAAAGATCTGTATTTAGCTTGTCCAAGAGATGATATTCCCTTACACAACATTGACACCATTGTCGATTTAATAGCAGGACATGCCATGTTATCTTTAATGGATGGATTTTCTGGAGATAACCAAATCATAATTTCTCCTGAAGATCAAGATAAGACAGCTTTCACAGGCCCTTGGGGAACCTTCTATTGGAATGTAATGCCATTTGGGTTGAAAAATGCTGGCGCAACTTATCAAAGAGCTATGACCACAATATTCCATGATATGATGCATACTTTTATGGAGGATTATGTAGATGATTTATTAGGAAAAACACTCACAAGGGAAGAACATCTCAATATCTTAGCTCAAATCTTTCAAAGATTAGAACAATTCAACGTGCGTTTAAATCCAAAGAAATTTGCTTTTGGCATTACATCAGGAAAGCTATTGGGCTATAGTGTCTCCACCCAAGGTATAGAAGTGGATCCAATGAAGGTACATCCCATTATAAAAATAAAATGCCCCAAAGATATAATACAGTTGAGATCTCTGCAAGGAAGGCTCCAATCCATGAGATTATTTATTTCACAATTAGCCAACAAATGTGGATCCTTTACTCAGTTGTTACACAAGAATATGTCCTACCAATGGGATTCTAAATGTGAAGAACCCTTCAATATGATAAAGACATACTTGATTAATCCCCCTATTTTGATGCCACCAATACCTAGAAACCCACTCTTATTGTACACCTCTGCTACCGAACAATAAGTGGGGGCATTATCGGCACAACATGATTCAAAAGGAAAGGAACAAGAAATCTACTACATAAGTAGAACCTTGGTTAGCTATTAACTCACTTACACACCAATTGAAAAAGCATGCTTAGTAGTAGTATTTGCATCCCAAAAGTTGAGACACTACATGTTAGCACACCTGGTCAAGTTAATAGCCAAGATTGATCCATTAAAGTACCTTTTGAGT
>MU224631.1:790798-821761 GCA_018584345.1 Thuja plicata | reverse complement strand
AAAGAGTAGGATAAGATAACTCAAATGGTGACTACAAAATCATTAAAGTCTCATGTCTTGGATATAAATTAAGGTACTATAAATCATAAAGATAATGAAAAATAACATAAGAAACAAAAACACTTAAAAATTATGGATGCAAGAGGAGCGGGAGGAATTTCAAATTTGGCAGCAGGCGATAAACTATTTTTTCAGGGCCGGAATGTTGCTCCAAGAGCATGTGATGGTGGTCTTCTGGTAGACTAGGATAAGAAAGACACAAAAAAAAGGATGGGGTCCCACGTGATAGACAAAAGGATCCAGGTAAAGAGGAGGTGGGGACAAAGGGAAACACCTTTGCCCAATCAGAGGCTCTACCCTGTGTCAAGGAAGATTCTTCCTGGTACCATCCTTGGTCAAATTTATTCGGGATCAAACCCAAAGGCAAGTCTCTATTCTTAGTTATAAAAGACCTATCTGAAAATGAAAAGAAAAAGTATGCCATATCTTTAATGAACAAATTAATTGACAATAATATTTCTACCATGTCTCTTACTTTGGTGGGCATGTTTTCTGGGTCTAGGCCTAATATTGAGAAAGTTATAACTTTTGCTAAGAAAAAATGGAACCTAAAGGGCCAGGTTGAAATAAAAACCATGGAAAAAGGTTTTCTATCCTTTGAGTTTTCTTTCTAGGAAGACTATGCCAAGATTCTTTGTGCTGGGGCGTGGCTTATTTAGAAATCCTCTCTGGCTCTGCGGAAGTGGTCTCCCAATCTAGAGCTAAACAATTCATTTTATATCCAAGCCCCGGTCGGAGTAAGGCATCCTAAGCTCCCTTTAGAGTTTTGGTTCGAAGATGTCTTTGCTGGAATTGCTAGATCCTTTGGGGAGCTTCTTTTGATTGACCCAATGACGGTTGACAAAAAGTTCCTTACCTATCCTAGAGTATGCATAGGAGTGGAAGAGGGGAAATTTATGCCAAAGGTCATAGAGATTCACTCTAAACTGGGAAAAATATTATAGAAACTAGAATATGAAAGTGTGCCTTTGGCTTGCTTTCATTGTAATAAAGAAGGACATATGGCTAGAAAGTGCCTATAACTAGATAAGGAAAAAGTGAGGAAGGCCCAAAGGTCAGCAGGAAGAACTAAGAACCAAGGTCCTGAAGCACCAAATTTAGAGAAACCCGAAGTGAGAACCTCAGATATTAGTACCGAAGTCTAGAAGGAAAAGGAATTAACATCTGCTATCCCTGTTATGCAAAAGAAACAAGAGTAAATAGAAGAAACCTATAAATATCAAATGGGGGAATCTAATAAGCTATCTTCTCTTGGCATGGAGTGTGTGGATATTTTTCCCTTGGTGGAGACTACACCAGACTTGGTAGGTAACATAACACTTGAATAATTAAGAGAGGATAAAGCTATAGAAGAGCTGGGAAGTGGAAAAGGGGCCCCTTGTGCGATGAACTTCTCTTCTTTAGCTCTAAGATCCCTCAAACCTTCTTGGGAGTTTGGGGTTTTTCTACATGCACATAACACTATGGAGGGTGAGAACACTTATATGTCTATCCCTAGTTCATATCTAGATCATCTGGAGTAGGTTTTCAATATGGAAGCACTACTGAAATCAGTGACCCCTAGGAAATTTGAAAAAATGGAAGAACTCTTTACCAAAGACAAGGAAGGGATGGTGGGAGAATGGACCAATGTCAGAAAGAAAAAGAGCAGCAAGGAACCTTCCCCAGTTTCGCCAGCAGCAACTGGGAGCAAGAAAAAAGCTGATTTAGGTGTTAAAATGAAAACTCCATGGTGGAAAAGATTGAGCCAGATCTGACAAGAAGAATCTTGCAAGAATATAGTGGATTGAACCCAAAAAAACATCCAGGTCGCCTACACATCAAGTTGTAAATGAAGCTAATATCTTGCAACATTTGTGGACTTAGTGGCCCACACAAGCTGGATGTAGTAAGAAATATGATTAGGGATCATAGGTTATATATAATGCTTATCAAGGAAACTAAGATGAAAAGGGAAAAACCTAAAGGCATTAAATTTTGGAAAACTATGGATAGGGTGGCAACAAGTTTAGAGGGTGCCTCCGGAGGTGTGATGACTTTGTGGAACTCTTCACTCATTAGGGATGAAATCATTCACGAAGAAGGTAATTTTCTGATTATGAATTTCACTAATATAAAGGATAATGAAAGATGGTACATCATGAACATCTATTCCCCTAATTCAAAAAAGGGAGAAGATCTTACTTGGATAAAACTAGATGCATTATTTCCATGTTAGATATTTCGAAAGGTACTATTATGGGGGATTTTAACACCTCTCTCAAAGAAGGGAAAAAAATAGGGAGGAATTAACCCTGATCTGGAAAGAAAGAAAGAACTCATGGACTTTATTAATGATCAAGCCCTCTTAGATGTGGACCTTCAAGGGGAAAATTTCACCTCGAGCAACAAGAGAACTGGGAAAGAGTGTATCCAAGTTCAGCTGGGAAGGGCTTTGATTACGATTGATTGGCTAAACTCTCACAATAGTAAATTATCTGCTCTGGTAAGGATTGGGTCAGATCTTTCAAATATGTCTCTCACTCTGGACCCATTTATTAAGCAAATAAATTTCCCTTTCAGGTTTGAAAAGATGTGAACTACTCATCCTAACATTAAAAACAAGATCTTGGAATGGTAGAATATTGATGTTTGAGGTTCAACAATGATTAAAATAGCTTAAAAACTCAGAAATATCAAGATTAATATTAAGCTTTGAATAAGAGTGATTTTAGGGACATCTTTTCCTCTAAAGAGAAGGCCATCTCTGAGCTTTGTCTTATCCAAGAGGAAATCCGAAGATTTGGGTATGATAAGAACAACTTGAATCTTGAAAAAACTCTACTTTCAACCTACCATAATGTGATAGGGAAGGAGGAGATGTACTAGAAGCAGAGATCTAGATCTATTTGATTGAGGAAGGGGGACCAAAATAATTGTTTCTTCCACTTATCCACCATGAAACATAGGGCAGCCAACAAAATTAGTTGCATTAAACAGGGAAACCAAACCTTACAAGATGATAAAGGTATTTCGTTTGCAAGTGTTGACTTTTTTTCCTCTCTTCTTTCTAAAGACCTTAATCTCTCTAGACAGCATCAGGAGGACCTCTCAAGAAACATTCCCTCTATCATCTTGGATAATAAAAATAAAGTCTTTTGTGCCATTCCAAATTTTGAAGAAGTTAAAAAGCATTGGATTCTCTCCCTTGAGATAAGAGCCCGGGCCCGAATGGCTTCCCTATGTTCTTCTTCCACAGGTTCTGGGAAATTGTAAAATATGATGTGGTCAAAGTTGTACATGAATTCTTTGGTTCTAAAAATATTCTTAAGGAACTCAATGCTACCTTCCTAGTTCTTATTCCTAAGGACTCAGGGGTGGATTCTATGGAGCTCTTCAGACCCATTAGCTTATGCAATTGTTTCTAGAAGATTATTTCAAAAGTTATTACTATCAGACTTCTTCATGTGCTACCTTCTATCATTGATCACCAATAGTTAGGATTTGTTCAAGGAAGACAAATTCTAGATTCCATTATGGCGGTGCACAAAGTGATCCATTCCTTAGAGGTAGGTAAGAGGGAAGGCTTCCTCCTCAAGCTGGACTTATCCAAGGTCTAGAACCAGGTGGATTGGTCTTTCCTATTGAAAGTGATGGGAGCTTTTGGTTTTAATAGTAAGTTGGCCAAATTATCCATCAGCTCATTTCTTTTCCTTCTTTGGCAGTCTTGCTTAACGGGTCTCCTTTTTCTTTTATCAAAGCTTCTCAGGGTCTGAGACAAGGGGATCCCCTTTATCCCATCCTCTTTATCATTTTGGATGAATGCTTGGGAAGATCTATTTATGCTCATAAGAGATCTTGGGATTTGAAAGGCATTAGGTCATCCTCAGGTAATACCATTTTCTCTCATAAATTTTTTTTTGATGATACAATTTTAGGAGGGGAGGCTTTGGTTAGTGAGGCTAGAATTATGAAACACCTTCTGGACTCCTATATTAGGGCCATGGGGAAATCTATCAATAAGACTAAGAGATCTCTTTTCTTTATCAACACTAAAGAGGCCAGACAAAAGAGAATGACAGATATCTTTGGTTTTGGTATTGGTTCCCTCCCTTCTACCTACTTGGGTCTCCATATTGGAGCTAAACCCCTTGAAGCTTTCTGGAATAGACTTATTGATAGATTCAATATTAAACTAGTTGGATGGAAGGGAATCACTCTCATACAAGCACAAAAAATTATGTTGGTTAAATCCACTCTTAAAAACCTTCCCACTTATGCCTCAAGTCTCTTTTCTATTCTGGCTAAAATGGTGGAAGCTATGGAGAAAATACAAAGAAGATTTCTTTGGTCTAGGGAAGAAGAGCACAAAGGGTTTCCCTTTGATTGCTTGGGACAAATTATGCCTCCCAAAAAGTGCTAGAGGAGTTGGTATTAGAAGAATTAGGCCTTTCAACAAGGCTCTTAAATAAAAATAGATTTGGCGTATCTTCCCTGGTAAAGGGAAATGGAGAGACTTCTTTGAAGATAAGTATCTGTCCATTGATTCTTTGAGTTACTTCTTTGACTGTGATGATATCTTGAAAGGTTCTTTTATCTAGAATGGTTTCCTTAATTTCAAAGATATTGAAAATTATAAAGCTAAATGGAAAATTGGTAATGTTCATTCTATCAATTTCTGCAATGAAATTTGGTTAGAGTCTAGATCCCTAAAAGACAATGAGTACTACAACTTATGAAAGGATGATTGCATCCTGTAATTTGGGAATAGGGTCTATAATTACATAGTGGGAAATTCTTGGGTGCATTTTATTTCTATCTCCCATGATTTTTCTCCCTTATACACTGCTTTGAACACTCTTTCCCTTTCCCATAATTAGGATGCCTTGATTTGTGAAAGTTCCCTAAAAGGTTCTTTCATGGTGGCTTCAGCCTATTCTCTTCAGATGCACCAGGAAGCCAAGCCATTGTGGGCTAAAGCCTGGTTCCCTAGCCTTATTCTTAAAATTAATGTCTTCTTTTGGATTTTACTTCACAATCTCATTCTAACTATTGATAACCTTTTGAAGCATGGCATCCCAATCCCCAATAGTCGTGTTCTATGTCAGAGACAAGCTGAATCCGTGAACCATCTTTTTTCTCTATTGCCCCTATGTTAGCTCCATCTGGTACTTTTTTCTAGTTAGTTTTTGGGATGCATTGGTTCTACCCCTCCTCTATTGAGGACCTCTTCTCCCAATGGACCCTGCCTTTCAAGAATACTGCTTTTCACAAAATTTGGTCTTGGGTGCTTCCTCACCTTTTCTAGGGAATTTTGAAAGAGTGCAATAATTGTATCTTTAGGGGCTATAGTGTTTCTGCAAAAGTCATTTTTGAGAAGATACATCATGTTATGTTGGAAAATTTTGTTTCTTGTAGAAATTCTAATCCTTTTGCAGGAAACGACAATTTGGCAGATCCTAAGAAGACCAAAGATAAAAGATAGAACTGTACCTGGAGATTTCCTCTGGAAGGATGGTCAAAATTCAATTTCGATGGTGTGGCCAAGGGTAACCCGGGTAAGGTAGAAAGTGGGAGAGTGATTCAAAATGGCTTTGGCATAGGCATTGCTACTGTCATCTTTCCTCTTGGGACACAAACCAATCACTATGCGGAAGCAAATGTGGCCCTCCAAGTTACCAAATTATCTCATGACTTGGGGATCAAAAAATCAATGGTAGAAGGGGATTATCGTTACATTATTAACTACCTAAATAATGTTCACCCACCACCATGGACTATATCCAACATGATTGATGAGACAAGAAACCTTTTGAACACCTTTGAAAAGGTTCACATCTCCCATGTGTACAGAGAAGCCAACCAGGTTGTTGACTGGTTTGCAAAGATGTTAGTGAAACATGAAAAGTAGACTCGCTGGCTTCATAGTGGAGACCTCCCACATGAAGTGATAGTTTTCATCGATTATGATAGAATCAAGGGAAAGGAGGGATTCATTAGTGTTAATCATGGTTGATAATGGTGTGAATGGTAACAAATTTCCCATAAATGGAAAGTACAAGATAGGATGGAAAGGCAATGATCACAAGTCACATCCACACACTTAATGCGTGCCCATTTGCATTACCAAAATATATTTCTCAAGGAAAAGAAGAAGTATAATCTAGAACAACTTGGAGAAAAAAGGTCTGTTAAGTGGTAAAACCTTGTTAGTGTATGCACCCTAAAATGGTCGCCTAGACTGTGAGCCCCATTTATCAATTTATCAAACTCCTGAATCAATCTTTGGAACATTTTCAATTCAAATCAATTTCCTTGATCAAATTGTAATTAATTCAATTATTTCAATATTTCCTAAGGTTTGATCATTTTTATTTAATTAAAAGATTTAATCTCCCTTTTAATTAAATAAAATTCATCTTATTTAATTAAATTAAATTCCTCCCATTTAATTAAATAAAATTCTTCTAATTTATTTTAATTAAAAGAAAACCCCTCTTTTAATTAAATAAATAAATATCCCCACTTAAAGAAAACACAACAACTATAGACACAACCACCCGGAGTGCCTTTCTTCTAGTCCTCCACGGCTTGAGAATTTCTACCCTTGACTCTAGTGAATGTTGTCGATTTCCCATGGAACCAACAACAACAATTGTCACACTATGATGCAAATACCTAGTTAACCACTAAGATTGAATCCCTCCAGTGAATGTTGTCCACCCTGACGGTGGACATGGGTCAACTGAAGGCGGTGTCCTATGCACCCTAGAATTCCAATTCCTAGAGAAGGAATATTTTCTTTGGCCAACGAAACAACAATACCAGAGGTAGAAATTTCAACAACGGGCCTTGGCCCAACCAACAACAATGGAATAACAATGCCAATGTTGGAGGTCCCCCTTCAAACCAGAACACCAATCAGAGTGGTGCTAGACCATCACATTTAACACCAGTCATAGACTTCCAGCTCATGACCAATTGGTGTAGATTGCATGACACAGGCTCCCACAATGAGGTAAACTATGCCACGCTAGAGAAATTCATCATGATTTGCTAGCTGGACAGATAAAAAGATTCTGATCCTACACCCCCAGAGCCTCCTGTGCAAGATCCCACTCACGGTGCATTCAACTATGAGACCATCTTCTTTGGGACTGCTAGAGAAGATGAAGAAGAATTTGAACTATAGGGATTCTTTGATGAGTCAATACCATCCTTTGAGGATAATTCCTTCACCAACCCATGGTCTCCCTACAACACTTGGAGTCAGACTAGTAAAGGACAAGTTTACACGCCCACACCTCTTAAGGAAACTCCTCCCCGGGACAATACAACTGATCAATTTGTCCCTCCAAAAGGTTCTAGCTCTAACCATGCAAAGGACCTGGCCGAGGGAAGCCACCAATTCCTGGGAGGAAGGTTTGACATCACGAAGGCGTTAGAACAAACCACCACCTCCATGACCTTGATGGAGGTTTTGTTGAACTACCCCAAGAAGAAGAAGTCTCTTCTGAAGCTCTTGGGAAACCTAAAAGCTGTCAGTCAACCACCCAAGACTATCTCTTTTGAAGACGCCAATGCAGCTATCTTCCAGGGAAATACTGAAGATCCCCCCTTCCTACTAGGCCTAAATATACAAGGGAAAAACATACATAATTGCCTAGTAGATTCTAGGGCTTTGTGAAACATCATTCCCCTATCTATATGCCAGAAGCTCAGATTCTGACTCACCCTGTCTAACGGTGTAGTGATCCAATTGGATAAAAATATGGTGAAAATGGTTGATGAACTAAAGAATGTCCAAATTTAACTCATCTAGGACCTTAGGATACCCAGTACAATTGACATCCAAGTGGTGGACATCCCAGAGACATATGGGATGTTATTGAGTCAGAATTGGTCTAAGTCCCTAAACAGATACTTTTTGACCGACTTCTCCTACTTATGGCTCCCCTAGGAAGGAGAATCTAATAAGATCAAGGTTGAAAGTGAGCCCCAGATGAAATAGGCCCTCACCAAAGTTAGGAGGGTGAATGAGGTCTTATTTTCTGAGATTTCCCCTAGGGTTTACCAACCCCTTGAGATCCTAACATTCAATTTCACCCCCAGAAGGATCCCATAGTTCTACAGAGAACCCATGACGTAGAAGAAAAATTGAGGGTTGAGGTTAACTCTCAGGGTGTGACAGCGACCCCTGCCACACTATTGTCCAGCACTTGGTGTCGGGTGCATTACAAGAAACATTTAGAGCTAGAGTGTGAGCCTTCCCTTGCCGCTGCCACTCGGAACATAGATGCCCTCTAGAGAAAAGAACACACAGCTAATTCCTAGGGGATTAGCACTTCTGCTGACAGTGTTTCCTCGGCACCGTTTGTCTGGGAATCACCTCCAAAAGTCTCTCCGGAGGTAAACCTCACCCACGTACCATCAGCACCAAAGGAAAATCCTCCCAAGACTCCCAAAAAAAATCCAAAGACCACTTCGTCTTCCCAGCCCCAGAAAACAAACGATGACTTATGGACCCTTAAGTTTGATGGGTTTCGATCCAAATAAGGTTGCAGGGCCGGAGTGGAATTAATCAACCCATGGGGGAAATCCTTCCTCACATCCTATAGGCTACAGTTGAACTACATGAACAACATCACGAAGTATGACGCCTTGGTCCTTGGACTCCTATTTTCACTAAGGAAGGGAATCACTCACCTTCAGGCCCTGGGTGATTCATAGTTGATTATCAAATAGGTCTAGAGTCAATACACTTGTCACGATAAAAGGTTGGCTGCATACCGCAACTAGGCATGGAGCCTTATTAAGGATTTTGATGCCTTCGACATTGATCTTATTCCCTAAAGATGGAACTATGTCTTGGATGCCCTTGCTGTTTCTACCAGTACACTTGAGCCCATGGCTGGCTCATGACTTTGAATATTTTCTGTTGAGATGATCCCCACCCCATCCATTCTAGATAATGTCACCCATTTTTCAGGTCTTTGAGGAAAATCAACATATCCTGGCCTTCATGGCCAATGTTGGTGTCTTTGAAGACCAAATAGTGGATGAAAGAGATCATGATGATACTGCACAGGGTGATGAAGATGATGGGAGCATTGACCTACCAACTAGCACCATCCCAAAGGGGATGGTTTCACTTGAACGAATCTTTGACTCAGACCCTTGGGGCTAGGAAAAGATATCATCCTCCTTTGAGGGAGGAAAATTTGAGAAAGTTAATAGCGGCTAGCACGGTGAAGAGAAAATGATACACATTGGCACATCCTGCTCCCCCAAGGACAAGGAGAATATTCTCATGGTTCTCCAAGAATACATTGATGTGATCGCATGGGGGTATGAGGATTTGACGACCTATAACACATCCATTATGACTCATACTATCCCACTCAAACCTAATGCCAAGCCTTTCTAGAAAATGTAGGGACCGGTCAACCCACTGATTGAGCCTCTAATTCATCAGGAGGTCCAAATACTGCTATCATCTAGGATAATCTTTCCAATCTGGCATACTACATGGGTGGCCAACCTCATCCCTGTGAGGAAGAAAAGTGGTGAAATTCTCCTTTGCGTGGATTTCTAAAATTTGAACAAGGCCTCTAAGAAAGACAATCATCCTCTACCCTCGTTGGATGAGGTGTTGCAAATCATGAATGGATCTTAGATGATTTCCTTCTTGGACGGGTACTCTGGATATAACCAAGTCATGGTTAAATTTGAGGATAGAGACAAAATGACATTTACCACCAAGTGGGGAATGTTTGCCTACCAGAGAATGCCCTTAGGCCTGATTAATGCATATTTGGGGTCACTGAAGGGAATTTTCTCAGGCATATTGTCTTTGAGAAGGGTATATCCATTTACCCTGAGAGAGTTGAAGTTCTTGTAAACCTACAAATGCCTGGTAGCAAGAAGGAGATGAGGTCTTTCTTTAGAAAGATTAAATTTGTCCGGTGATTCATCACTGGATTCACCGAGATCATAAAACCACTCAACGAGATGATGAAGAAGGATACCAAAATTGAGTGGAGTCCTAGAGAAAAAAGTAGGCATTCACCCAAATTAAGAAAATGATAATGGAGGCACCAGTTCTGGCTAGCCTGGACTATTCCCTCCCTTTCTATATCTATTCCTTTTCTTTGCCATATTCTGTCGAGGTAGTATTGACCCAAAAGGTCAAAGGGGAAGAAAAACCAATAAATTTCATGAGCTCCCCCTTCAAGAATGTAGATGTCTATTATGCATTCTTAGAAAAATAGGCCTTTTCTCTTATTCATGCTGTGAAGAAATTTCGGCATTACATTCTCTGGAGCAAGGTGCATGTGATCATCCCAGATGAGGTGGTGAATTCTCTTTTCATGCAGATTGAATTGGGTGAAAGATGGGGGAAATGAATGGCCATCCTCTAGGAATACAATTTGGAAATGCAACCCATGCAAATAGTTTGAGGCCATGGAATAAGTAGAGCGATGGAAAAAGAGACTCCCCACATCAAATGTCAGCCATATACGGTGGATTCCATTACTCGAGATCCATGGTACATAGACTTGGTGTACCTATTGTTAAATAACAAATGTCCAGAGGGATTGCCTCCAAACAAACATCGTACCCTGTGGTTGAAAAGCACACACTTCATGATAAAAAATTCCATGTTTTTTCATAGGAATTATGAGGGAGTCTACCTCCGATGCATCGATATGGTTCAAGCTGCAAAGATAATCAAAGAATTTCATGAGTAGTTTAGAACTGGGCATGGCTCACCTGATGCCACTGCCCATCAGATCCTTCAGGCTAGATACTATTGGTCCTGTATCTTTAAAGATGTCTACACTCACGTCATGAAGTACCATACTTGCTAAACTGTAGCACATCGTGAGCGTAACCCAACTATGCCTTTGAAGCTAGTTTTTGAAGCTAGACCTTTTTCCCACTGGGAATTGGACTTTATTAGGGAAATCAACCCCAACTCATCTGCAAATCATCAGTACATCTTGACTGCTACTGATTATTGCACCTAGTGATCTAAAGCCATACCTTGTAAAAACAACATGGCAGACATAGTTATCAAATTCTTGGAAGAAAAAATCACCACAAGATTTAGAATGCCTTTTGCTATAGTGTTTGACAATGGTCCAACATTTTCTTTGGCACAATTACTAGAATGGACCTATGACCAGAAGATCACTCTGAAGTTCTCCAGCAACTATTACCCCCAAGGGAATGGTGTTGTTGAATCAACTAACAAAAATTTTCTTGAAATGATCAAACACATGTTAGAATAGAATCTCCAGGATTGGCACCAAAAGCTAAGGTTCACCCTCTAGGTAGATCACATTCGATTTATGGCAGCCCTGGGGACATCCCCATTCTATCTGGTTTACGGCCAGAACCTAGTATTTCCTATTAACTTACAGATCCTGATTTTACAGTTCATGCACGAATTCAGCAACTAGGAAAATGTTGTGGAGGTTCGGCTACTAAATGTAGTGCAGATGGAAGAACAAAGAGATGCATCCCTTGAACATTTTGTGCATCACCAAGTAGTATTAAAATGTTCATTTGACCAAAGAGCCCAGTATAGGGCCTTTCAGATTGTGGACTTGGTCCTCTTGTGGGATAAAGCCTGGTAAAAGAAAGGAAAGCACAGTAATTTCCAACGGCTCTGGCTCATACCATACTTGATCTTAGAGATCTGTAGGGAAAATACCTATCACCTTAATACAATGACCAGGGAACCTATCCCATTTCCCGTCAATGGACAGTTTCTCAAACATTATTTCAAGTGAGGTAGGTTTGTCTGGAGTTGTATTATATGTAAATATTCTCGCTTGTAAATATTTCTTTCCCGGTGTCCCATTTGAGGTGCCTTGTCTTGTAAATAGTTTTGTTGGTGGTCCTCTTGGACCGACCATTTTCCTTTTTCTTTTCTTTTCTTTTGTTCTTTATTTCCTGGGTTTTTAGTGTTTTTCCCCCCTTTGTAGGCTTGTATGCTTTGCATAACATCTGGTCTCCAGGATGGTTCCTTTCGTATTCATGTTGAATTCAAAATCTATTGTTAGCATGGTGGAATTGGTTTGGTGTCTAGAGTTATTGTGTGATTTTGGTAGCAGGATATGAGTAATCTTCATTGGATTTATCTTCGAAAGTCTAGAAATCAGTTAAATCAAAGTCAAGAGGAACAAGTAATCAAACACACTGAGGGTAGATCGGTCACATTGGTTTATTGGCCCAAGTCTGAAATTTTAAAATTCTTTCTGGGTCTGCAGTTTTCCTCCCTCATTCAACAAATTGAAGTGGATGGAAGGGTGAGAGAAGTACCACCATTGAATTAAGCTAAGCTTGAGTGTAATGGTGAAAGAAGTACCGCCCTCTCATCTAGAAAAGAATAAAGCAAAAAGAAGGAAAAGATGGGATGAAAACTCCAGTATTCAGGAGAAACAAGCAAATTTGATGAATTTGGATTGATATATCTAGTGCCTCTTCTCTACTTCTCCCAGAGGTCATCGACTTGATTCTGTTTCAAAGAACACACTTCTCAACTAAAAAAAGACCTAGGGTTACATTGTGTATGAGCCAGATTTTCTCAAATGCCTCACACCTAGCGAGCAGGATACTTCAAATAATGATTGATTCTGGTTTTGCTAACTAGAGATTCTGCGGTTCTCAAATGTGCTAAGGCATTCATCCTAGATAGTCACCATTTGTTATGCCCTACATACCCATCCCTACATTTTGTGTGCAAAATGTTTAGTCTCCTTTTTCACTTTTGGGCTCTTGCCTTATTTTTTGTCCTTTTTTTTTTGTTGTTTCTTCTCCGGGTTTTCCTTCCTGTGAGGTTTGTTTTCTCTTTCTTTTGTCTTTCGTGTCTCTATGACCCGGTCCCATAGTTTGTTGTTTCTTTTTCAGAGCCAGATTCCAGACTTTGGGATTCTCCACCATGACGTCTCTTCCTCGTGAAGAGGTATGGTTGCATGGAATCCCCAGGCTCAGACTCTAGAGGTTTTCCTATTATGGAGTTTGTAGAGAGAAGGGTAACATGATATTTACCTTGGGTATAAATAGAAATTACATGTCACTTTCACAGTTACCATGATTAAAACACTTAGAGCTTTCAGAGAAATTCCTTGGTGATTTGAAGTGAGATTAAGTGTGAATTACTCTGAGCTTAGTGGATAATTACGAGTTGATTTTTGGTGACTATTTGTGATCCCTAAAGGTAAAATTTGTTGCATAGTGGTCCTAGTGCCTTCTCTCCTTGCCATTCTTTAGATTTCTAGGTAGGTCCCTGGTTCCTGCCTTCATTTTTTTGGTTTTCATTTTCATTTTTTTTTGTTCTGGCTTGTGTTCCTATTTTCTACATTTTTTGTTTCTGGTTTGCCACTCGTTGGTGGGTTGGTTCTGCCAGAGGGTTGTCTGCCCTCTGTGCAGCTGTAGAGTAGTGTACATTTTATATATTGTCTTAGGGTAGCTTCTGTACATGTGTTAATATTGTTTATATCTATGTAAAAATCTATAAATGATGTATATTTATGTATATCACATGTATATATACTTTGGCCCTCAGCCCTCATGTATTATTTGTGTATATATTCTATATATCCTTCCGATCTTGTGAGTTCCTCACACTCTGTCATGCATTTTGCTTCATGGGACCAAACTCGTTGAAATAGAGTTGCCACAGTTCAAACTTGGCACCTCACTAGTTCGAGCCATGGCATATTTCTCTCCCCTCTATCTCATCACCTTAATGGTGGGATTAATTTCCCAGAAGTAGGAATTTAAACCATGTCCCATCTGGCATTTAATTCCCTCATGTCTGCCCACCTATCACCATAAATGTCTTAACGCTACTTTTTTCCCCACCACGTGCCAACACACGTCGACCAAAGTATGGCTTATTACCAATCACATCACCAATGGCTAGTTTGTTTTGATCTCTAGACCTCTGAAAAGACCTCGTCTTCCGCTTCTTCCTACCACCTTGTTAACACACTCCAGAATGCTAAGTCGTGTTCATTCTAGATAGCTCAGAACTTTTGATGTATGTACTAACGCCTATTTGTTGGTGCAGATTGGTGAAGAATCTCCCAGAGTTGTAACTTATTTTTATATATGTCCTAACGGTTCTCTGGTCTTGCAGGTTTCAAATAGATTGATCAAAGATTTCTAATGTTATTGCCCCTCCTGATAGTCTGAAACTACCTACCACTTCCACATTGGCAGCTACAAAGTCTAAAATGGAGAGAATTTTAGCAAAGCTACCTTTAACCTCCAAATATCCAAAGGAGAGAACTATGGCAGGATCCAAGGTGGATTCCAAGGTCTAGGAAATAATAGATATAGACCTGAGAAATTGGGTCTAATTGCAAGGTCTGATCCAATCCATTTACAGGTTAAAGGATGAAGGAGACAAAATGGCCACTTACTTGGCCACCTATGGCATCATAATGGCTACAAACTTTCCATGTTTGGTGCAGTCACCAAAATTAATAAAGTAGCTAGAAATACTATACAATGTACCTACTCACACAGTTCTACTTCTGGATCCCCAACCACTACAATACCCCACCACAAGCATCACCTTAGATGCTCCAAATTTCACTTTTGGGTTGGGGATTCCTTAGTTCAAAGGGTTCACTGTCATCACCTGGGTCAACTCACTAAAGGAATTCGACAAGGCCAAAGGAATTTCCCGCTAACACCTCAATAATTAGTGGCAGAAGTCTCCAAAGTGAGACCACAAAAGAATGAAGTTCAAAATTCCCCGCGGGTATTTCAAGGAGCCCATCCAGGCAAGTATAATCTTTCTATGCAAGATATTTGGATGGCCCCACACCTGGGAATTCTTGGTGTGGATATACTATTTTCTATACTACATCACAACCCACAACCAGAATTTCAATTGGCCAGCTATTATAGCTAGTCACGTAGATACAAAAATTAGGACGGTTGTCCATAATTCTCAATTTTACATGACATAGTATGTGCTGTGGGCGTTAGCCCAACAAAGACTGGCTTTTCCAGGTTTGGGAATAGCTGGGAAACTTAGGAATAGTCCAGGGCAGATCACACCATGGGATCATTATCCCCAATTATAGTGGGAGCTCAGTTTCCTAAACTTCTACCGAGTAAATGATGCATTCATTTACTACAATATCTTAACCCTTACTGAGGGTTCCGGGTAAAGAATATCATAGGCGGTGATGACTCTTGTCAACTCCTACAACTAGTATTTTATTTAGTTTTTGCATCACACCTAAATTAGGGTGACAGGCTTCAATGGGAAGCCCTATCTTCTTCCCTCGTATTACGGGGACAAAATTATTATTTTAGAATTTTGTAGGCATATCTTGGATCTACATGCCTTCTTTACGTTGAAGAATGTCATCAATGTCCCATTCCCTTTCTCTTGTGGGAATTATACATGCAGCCTCGCTGTAGCCCGGGAGGCAGACAATGAACTAAAGAGTTTAGAGCTAGTGGAATTCCACCATGCTCAGAAAAATTATGATCCCGATGGAAAGATTTCCATAGCATTACCTCAGGCATCCCCACCCCATGAAGAAGACATTGAGGACTTCTAGGTGGACTATCAAGATAGTTTTGATCTCCGGGCCCATCAACACACACGGATGAGAAAAGGGCTCATGAAAGCGCTCGACCTTTAGACTTTCCCAAAGGGTTTCAAAGATGACAGGCTACTAGAAGATCCATCATACAAAGGACAAGAGCTAGATAAATAGGATCTTCCTCTGGTGGATTGGGCCACCCAGGAGGATCTAATGATTGAAGGGGTATGCCACCCTATTATAGAGGCAAGTTACCAGTAATTTGCCCATGTGTGTCACAAAAGCACCCAAAATAAATCAATGGTCAAGAAGACCATCCCTTCTTCAGCCAGCACCAGTCCTTCTTCATCCGTCGTGGCCACTAAAGAAAGCATGAGTAGAGGGAAAGAGAAAAAAGGGTGCCCTAGTTCCCAAGGAACCTCTCTAGATTCCTACCCTTTTGATGGCTCAATTGCATCAAAAAATGGAGTTGGAAAAGCTAACTAGTTAGAAAATAAGTATGCAGGTATCCTCCGCACTTCTTGTAGCTCCAGTGGCATCCTCTCACCTGATAGCATCCCCATCATTGGCTATGATGATGAGTAGATATACTTTTGCTGAGGCGGAGTCTACTAGCATTCTAGATACCATGGCTTCACTTATAATAAAGAAGAAAATGAAGGTGAAACCTACATCTAGCATAGCTGCCAATCCTAGTATGCCAGAAATGCCCCCAGTGGATGTAAGTTTGGACTCTCTCAAACTAGAAGATATTTCAGACACTTCACCCCTGCATAATGATTTTGATTACACCTTCTCAGTGGAGGAGCTCCTAAAGATTCAACATGGTATAGGTCATGCGGTGGAGGAGATTGCGGCTTAGGAAAAAGAAGAGGCCCCTATAGAGAAGGAAATCCTAGTGGAAATGGATACATCAGAGCAAGAGGCTCGGGAAGAAGTACAAATAGAACCTGAGCAGGAGAGAGTACAGGTCTAAGAGATCGAAAATGCACCAAGGCAACACATAGATGAGAAACTGATGGTCAAGGAACCTAGACCCACAGGAACAACTATACCCTCGACTGTCATGCTCTAAATGCCTTTGTTAATTTCTTGTGACCAAGTACCCCAGAGCACTTTTGGTGAGGTAGTAACGATGGCTTCCTTGTTAAACTTCAGCCAGAAACCTCACCCACCTCCAGAAGATGTCCTGGTGGAGGAAAAATTCCTAACAAAAGAGGCCAATGTGGCCTAGGAACAACAACAACAAATGGACCAAGAAGTCCCATATAAAGAAAATGAAGAAATAGCTAACACAAGGAGGGATGAAGAGGTCCCCAAAAATATAGATAATATTGAGACCGAGGGAAAGGTTCCAGATAACACAATGGAAGATTCCAGTATGCTGGAAAATGTTGAAGGTTCTGAAGAATAGGAAACAAGAAAAGAACAAGAACATGAGGAACCAGAATGAGAAGTGGATAAAGAGCCTAAAGATAATGTGCATTCCAGGAACGTGCCACTAGATTTTGAAAGGAATCCTGATGAATAGGTATTAACATCAATGCCACCCCAGATGCCCCAATGGCTGGTGGAATTCAAGAAGAGGAAAACCCTGACGGCTGCCATAAGCACTCCACTCTTGTTGGCCAAAATGATGGCTAGGAATATAGAGGCTAAGAAGCCCAACAAACCATAGGCAATCCATACTCTCTAGATAGGTCCCGCTGGTATTACAGTTGTGACCATCACAACACCCCCTCTCGATGCAGATGCAATGGTCATAAGGCCTGAAGACTACAACATAACAAAAGTAGCATTGGGGAAAAGGGATAAGGAAGGAAAATTGGACTTTCTGAAAGAAGCCACCAAGGTAATAGAGGCTAGATACCTCAAATAGGGCCAGAAGCTGCAAGAGTAAAGAGAAACAAATACCAATCTCCACACACCACTGGCAGAACTAACACAGCCTTTAGCTAAATTCAACCCTGGAACCCCTTCCTCCAGATTACTTCTTGCACAGGGTGATTTGGACTCTCTACAGATCATGAAAAGAAAAGCACAAGCTATGGATGGGTGGGCCACTGAGTAGGTGACCGCATTGAGAAAATTTCTGGCGGTGTCCCTCCCAGACCTTTATTGGGTCAATTCCCTCCTCAAGAAGGCAAAGGGCTCCATTATTATATGGGAGCAAGATATAGCCAAGTATGAAAAATGGAAGGCCAGGCTAGAAGAGATCCACAACATTGGTGAAGAAGTCACCACAGAGTCAAGAAGTTTGGGAGACAAATCATATGATTCCCTCTAGTCCTATTACTCCAGACTTGTCCTCAAAATTGAGGTGTGCAAGGAACTAGTTAAGGCCCTGATAGAGAAGGTGACAGCAGCCTAGTATCCCTTGGGCTTATTTGAAACATTCATGGCTGGGGTATAACAAGTTGATCCCTTAACCACCGGCAAATGTACCCTAGAGGACTACATCGTTAGCAAGTGCAATGAGTGGATGGAGTCCCTATATCTGCCTGCCAGAGATTTGGACCAGGGAAGGCTATCCAGATTGTCCAAGATGATGATCTGATCACATGATGCCATCAAGATGGTGGATGAATTCTGGAATGGTGCCGAATACATTGCGGAAGTAGTGGAGGTTGTTTGCAGCCGGTGGGATAGCATCAAAGATGTTGATGAAGAAAGTATAGGCCAAGTGTTAGAGGCTTGTGAAAAATCATAAGGACTAATAAAGCCCTCCAAATTCTGGAGATGTTCAGCAGAAGATGTGTTTTTGTATTCATTCATTCTTTTGGAACACAGGTTCCCGGATCCTGAAATTTTGGATCCTTCATTTTCATATTCTTAGAGTAACCTGTGTCTTAGTTCCCAAGGCTGACCAGTCACTTTCAAGGCATTTAATAAAGGTTGTCAGAGGGTGGGTAACTACAACAAGGCACATTGGATCGACAAGAGGTTTCCTGACAAATGGTCTTCCCAAGGTGTCATTTCAATGTTACAACTGGTGCATCAGAGACAGGGCACTACTTTCCCATTTATAAGGCATGTAGCCTTGATCCCCGGGGGATTATATTTCTTCTCTCTCCTCATAACCCTCTTCTCAAGGCTGATTCTTCCACTCCACTTTTCTTGTCTTATTCTTCTGACATGTCAAACCTTGTCCGTCTCAAGGTCTTTTGTAGTGTGGTGCAGGTAGTACCAGCCACCAAAAAATAGTATTATATTGTAAAGTGTAAAATAAGTTAGGTTAGTTTTAGGTCAAATGATGTGTATAAATAATAAGTCCGATCTCATTCCAAGGGTCGGAAAAACTATGATTTTGTAGTCCATAGTTAATAGAAATTTGGTTTTCTCAGTTCTTAGTTGCAGAGCTCAATGCTCCATAGTTTCTAAGCTTTCAGTAGTTAAATGCTCCCCTGGAGCCTCCATTGTACCACACACCAGTGCTTGATAGAAAAATATGTTAATGAAGAAGGAAGAGTTCTCTCGATGATGTTGTTAGCATTCTATATTCTGGGTTAATGGTATTTTATACTTTGTGTTCTTCATGTCCTTTTCTTTGATACTTAAAGTAGATTAACAATCTCCTTTCCTTTGCTACTGATAAAATATGAACTGATGGTTGTATATTTCTTCGGTATTTAGTGTCTAGTGTGTTAGAGCATTGTTGATGTTTTCAATGTTTAGTATAACTATAGACAGATGAAATCCTTCTAACTCTGTAGTATCTTTTGAAGTTTATTTGTGAAGTGAATTCATGCTTGCATAAAATCCCACTCACTTGAATCCCCAGAGAGGACAAGTTGAAGATAACCAGCTATCCCCATCAAACAAAATAGTCACATTTCCAAACTGATCCTTGCACTATTGAGACCCGACTCTCACATGCTTGGAGGCCCGGGGAATCTCATTTCCTTGAACAACCTTTACAGGCAAAGTTGGCCGGTACCTAGGTACCTGATGGAGGGTAAATGAGCCTCCAAGCCTCTTCTCAAGGCATAACCCAATCAGGTTTCTAAATTTAAAATAACCTGATCGGGTTCTGAAAAGAAAAAATTACATTTTCACTTCTTCTAAACCCGATCGGTTTATGAAGAAGTAAAAATTATTCATTTTAATCTCTCTCTCTCTCTCTCTCTCTCTCTCCCCTTTGAACTTAGTTTTTTAGAACCCGATCAAGTTCTAAGGAATTAGGAATCTCTCTCTCTCTCTCTCTCTCTCTCTCTCTCTCTCTCCTTTTTTCTTAGTTTTTTAGAACCCGATCATGTTCTAAGGAATTAGAAGCATTGAGCCTTTACGTTCACATAATCTGATCAGGTTCTATTGAATTAGCAATTTTACTTGCTTCAACGGTCTTAAAAAAATCATTGCAAGTTTTTCTGAGCTCCCACTATTGTTTTTCTATTATTTTGCACTAGTAACAGACAGGTCTACACTTTTTTGCATATTTTTTATTTTCAATTATTGAATTGTGTTGTTTATTGGTGTTTTTGATGTTATTTTACCATTGTAAGTTCTCATTTCAAGAAAATGGTTGATTTTTTCTTATTTGTTGGATTTGATGTTCACATGTTATTCTATGTTCATGATATTATTTGTAGGTTCCATTCAATATAAACAATGGGAAAGAACAAGAGAGAAACTATTGAACAACAAGAGATAGAAAAGGAAAGACAAAGGGAGCACATGAGGAGAATAGAACACGGTACATCATCAAATGCATGCAATGTATGTGAATAAAATGAAAATGTTAATGGTAATGTCACAAATGCACCTAATTCATCTAATGCACCATTTCAATTTGATGTCATTAATGAAAAAAATGCACATAATCAAACTGAAAATGTTCAAAATACACCAATTGAAATGATGGGGATAAATGGACCTAATTCATCTAATKCACCAYTTCAATTCGATGTCTTAATGAAAAWAATGCACATAATGAAAATGAAAGTGTTCAACATACACYARTTAAAATGATGAGGGTAAATGCACCTAATTCATCCAATGAAAATKTAGAGCATGCAACTATGTTAACACCTCCTAGAATAATTYRTAGAAAACCAAAGTTTCTAATTGACATCGATGAAAATATTTTGAGGCCAATTMATAATMAAATGTCAGAAATAAATTGTAGAYGAATTGTTAAAAATATTTGAAATMACTATTTTCAATAATTAAATCAAAGTGKAATATGTCTTGTAGTTGTAAAAATGATTAAGAATCTRAAATTTAGAGAGACAATGAGAATTGTGGGGTTGAGAACATMTGAAAAWWKTACTGAGAGAACCATTGTGAGAAATCTATTCAATGCATACCAAGCCATTGGTTCAAAATCACATAGTAAATATGCTAATGTTACTTGATGTGTCCTCACATCMACTATAATGGGAAAGGAAATGAAAAAATATYGTATAATAAACAAAACAAGAAAGTCATTAAGGATAGGTAGATCAAYATTACAKAGAGCCTTACRYARGTGAGASAAAATTGAGGATCCAAACACTAATTCTCTTTGGTCATTCTYGAGTAGACTCCCACGCAAGGACAAGTTTGATATGGATGCATTAAGAACATTAATTGAAAAWTTTTGGCATGACAACACAAGGGGTTCACCCAACCAAAGAGACGTTGTTAGGAGGTGAATYRGATCTACAAATCATATACCACATCCAAAATACTTTTWGGATATGATAAACAAAMTTTTATGAAAGATTCCTTCAAAGATTTCCTCAAATTAAAATTACTTAAATATTTTTTGAAATGAAAAAACCCTTTTACGTCAAGATTAATCATACGCACACCACATGTTGTTGTAGGGTACATATTGAATTTTCCATGCATTATGATATATATCATCTTGTTTGTTGTACTTTTCACACTAACACTATTTTACAGGAAAGTGGTCTTCAAGCACCTCCTACGTCATCAAGAGGTTTTATTTTGAGTGTATTGTGCAATCGAGATGATAGTTGCATTTATTATAAGATGATGTGTTTGAATGGATCTTGTAGTGAATGTGGTGTTCTGAGAAAGTTGCAGATATGTCACCATCTACAAAGCACAAATGAGATTGGAAATACATTAGTTTCTTTTGGAAAATACAAGACAGTAACTTATGGTCTAAAAGATGAAAAAGAACTTGAGAGGTGTGAGTTAGTAAAAAAATATATGTGTAGATGATTTTATGAAGATATTTCAAGAGAAAGTAGTCTATGAGTACATACATCATTCACATAGAGCTAGGTGGTTGGATGAGAAATTCAAGATATGTAAGGACACTTTTCCCCTTGGTACTATTGTCTCCATTGTTGATTTTGCTGAGAATTATACACTAAAACCTTAGAATGAAGTGCAAGCATTGTATTTCCATTCTATACAAGTGACGATCTTTGTACATATAGCATTCTTGCATGCACATGATAGCATAGATGTGTATAGAAAGGTTTTAAGAGAGTATCACTTCTACATCAGTGACGATCACACACATTCATCATATTTTGTGCAAGGTTGCTTCAAAGTTTTCTATGAGAATTTGAGGGAAAGAGGTATTGAGTGCAACCAGTGCATAATGTGGTTAGACAATTGCAGCTCACAATTCAAGAATGCAAGGATTTTCTATAGGTTGAGTAGGATGCATGTGATGAGTGGCATTCAACATTTTTTGAATTTCACCGAGGTGGGGCATGGAAAAGGCAAGCCTGATGGTGTGGCTGCTGTTGGTTGTATTTCCTATTTTTGCTGGTTCTCCTCATTCATTGCCTTACCCATACCCTTGTTTCAGGTTTTCAAGTCTAAACCTTGCCAAATTTGCAAAAACCCTGAAAAACCCTAGTTATCCAAGTGTTAAACGATGAATTTTAAACCCTAAGCCATGCCTTATGTTTTAGCGTTACCTTTTTCATTCATTAAAGGCACGTGTTTTAAGTTAGGTCACCTTGTCGCGTTACCTCGAGCGAATATTCCATTTTCTTTCCTGACTTTTCTTTTTCCTTGCGTCATGTAGTCTCGTTTAAAATCAGAATATTCCTTTAGTGTTTCGAGACTCAGCGATTTCTTTCAGTCGGGTAGTCGCGAGATATCCATGTTATAAGCTTTGTAAAAAATGGGACCCACTGCTCAGTTAGGTGATCGCGGAAAAATTTAAATAGTTAGGAAAATGTTCTCAGACTTTGCGATTACTTCATGTCGCATTATCACCAGATCAAGCCAAAGCCAACAGTTAAGTTTTCTTTCAGTCGCGGGGTCTTGAAATAGAATGGCGGTTAAGAGATTTCACCTCAGACTACGCGACTAACCGTTTGCAGTTTGCGGTAATGTTTAGTTCAGATGTCGCCAGAAAAGATAAATGCTTCGATTTTCTAGTATGTAAAAAGTAAAACCAATGGTTGACTGACATCTGTCACAAGGCAGGTGGACGTTCAAAAATGATCGCGTGACCGCTAGAAGGAGGAAGTGGATTCAGCGACTTCGAGACTAAGGTGGTTTCCCTCCAGTCGCGGTGTCTGAAAATAATTTAAGGGTATGCCCGATCATCTGGCGATTAAACGACTGCCGTCAGATGAAAGAATTAGAAGATCCAACGGTGGTCACGAAGTCTAATGATAAAAGTACCCCAGGGAAAAATTCCTCCTGACTTGGCGATTAGGGTATGTCGCGCAGTCACTATAAGTAAGGAAAAGGCACATATAACCTGTTTAAGGTAAAGTTGAATATATCTCCTAACTAGGTGACTAAAGGTTGTTGCATGGTCTTGAAACAGAAAGTAAGCATCCAGTGACAAAGAGACAAACGTAAGGGTTAATAGTAACAGCTAGTCGCCAGGTCTCAGAAAGAAAGATGAGTTAAGGTTAACTGCATGTGACTTTGATTTCAGTTACGTCGCATGATCGCCAGATCATGACTCAGGTCAGCCAAGGTTAAGAAAGCACATTATCGCCAAGTCTGGAGATAGAACCATCGTTAATGACAAAGGCCCATGACAAAGAGACTTAATGCAGTCGCGTGGTCGCCTTATTAGAAAATCAGAAAAATGGTGGCAGTTTTGTGATGTGACAGAGTAAATCTCTCGGTAACCAATCAGAGGCGTGAATTTATATTACTGTGCATTAAGGGTAGCTGAGATGTGAGATAGACAACAAATCAGATGGTGACATGTCAGCTCTCTTAAACCTTATATGATTCCTCTGAGGATTCATATTTGAAAATTTGATTTCCTGTCAACTTCAACAACTACAACTAGGTTTTTCAAAGTTCACAGCATGTCGAATTAATGGAAGAACTGATGTTTCCAAATTATGAGCTGTGTACTCTAAATGATGGCTATAAAGAGTTGATAGTGCATTCATTCTTGTTCACCGTGCTTTCAGTTTTCATAGCCAAGTTGCTAAGTTTTCAGAGAAGAGTGATATTTTGTGCAGTTTGCAGTGTATCTAAGGTTAATCAGAGAGGTTCTAAATTGCAGAAGATTGTGCTCAGAGCAGACAGCTGATATTGAATATTAGATTTGTTTCAATATCAGTTAGAGAAAAGAGATTCAAGGTGTTGCAGATATGAGCAGAGTTGTGAGCGTCACTTCAATAAGTGGAGGCAGTGGAGAGGAACAGAAAGGAAAACCGAGTTACTCAGATGAGTTTCTCCAGCTTCTGCTAGGTTCAATGTAGAATAAGAAGGCCGATGCTAGTGTCCTCCTGGACAAGTACAAAAACATCCAAGATGCTATGACCCCGGGCACAACAGGTTACTCTCTTTTCACATATTTCTATAAAAACTCTGATAAGCCCATCCCAATTTCAAACCCTTGGACATGTGGTCTGGCTAGGTTGATTGTTCCTGATGTTTTCATAGATGTAGACCTATTTCTTGACCTATCAAATCACTATGATGCCCTCACAAAGACCATCAAAATGGATGATGGCACTGCCTTGCTAATTTTGAATAGAAACTCATTCATGCAAGCCTTTGGCTTATTCAGTACCATGTTTACAAAAATTGACATGACAAGGCAGGAAAAGAGATACAGTTCTAAGCCTGGTATTGCAAAAGGCTTGTTGCAGAAGCATATGTTGAAAGAACTAAAAAATTACTTAAATCCTATGGTTGAGCCCTATCCATATTATTATAAGGACCTGCACTTCTACATCAATTATAATGCCTATGCCCTATGTAGAGTGCTAGGGATTGATGGAGATGCAGAAAGGATCAGTTCTGGCATCTTGATGATGGTTTTAGACCTGCAAGAAGTGCATTCAAGCACTAGTTATGATTACATTCAGCATATAATAGATGAAATGCATGAGGTTTTTGTTGCCACGCAAAAGAAATTAAAGAACCCTAAGGAGAAGGAGCCCAAATTCTTGCATTATTCAGTCCTGATGCACCTTCTCTTATACTTCAATTTTGTAATCATTAATGTTCATGACCTATCCCCTCAGAGATTCTATCAAGCACAACCAAATCCTATCCAGTTTTGGGTTAGGGTTTGGAATTATACTTCTAGGGATTGTGATTACTGTGCCTTCCAGAATTGGATTGTATATCCAATTGTGCAAAGTTTGGGGAAAAGTAGGACTAGGGTCCCATTGAAGATCATCCAATTGCCTAGGCCCTGCAATTATAAAGAAAATTGGCTTGGAAACCACAACTAGGGTGATTTCTTCTTGGAGGATAATTTCACCACCATCAGAGTATATGGGTGTATTCATCCACCTCATATATTGCCTTATCATGTGCCTGTGAGAGCAGCTTCTATGGAATTCATTTGGTAGTTAATGCTAACAGACAATGAGCACTTTGCACCACATAAAAAGGGGACTATAACCCCTAGGCAGTTTAAAATTGCAAATTTTACAATTGGTAAGAATGCTATAGATGAAGTAGGTGAATGGTTGGAGAAGTATAGAATGGGGGCAGCCCCTTACAGGTATATTGACCCAGAAGGCTTCATGGTAGGGGTTAAGAAGTTGTATACTCCTACTATCCCTAATACCAATGTGAATTGTGAATGCATAGAAGAAGATTCAATGAGAAATCTCTTAGATGAAGATGACATTCACATGAGAAGACTGAGAATCTAGGAGCTGCTGAAGCTGCAGACACAAATAAGAAGAAATGGATTGTCATTTGGGGGTTTTTACCCCGATCTCTCCTATTTTGATAGGATTAAGGCTATGATTGATAACTACTATGTGCTAGTAGAACAATTGGATATAGTCCTAGATAAGAAAGGTGCTTAGTCACCTGAACATTCAGAATCAGAGGAGGAGAGTGATGATGATAGTAATTATACACATCCTCCTGTGAATCCTCCACAACAACAAGCCTTTGGGAAAGAAATGGATGAGATCCCACAGTTGCAGGAAGCAGAACAACATATTATAGATTTAACTATTGCAACTCAGCCAAATGATGTAGAGGAACCAGCTGCAAAGAGGCAAAAGTTGGAATTAGGTCAGCCTTCAATAGAAGGGTAGAATAAGAAAAAGGATAAGGCTAAGGCCTTAGTACCAGGCACCAGGTTATATGATCATAACCTGAGAAAAGCAATCAAACAAGGTAAGAAGCAAAGGCCTGACCCAGAAGATGAAGTTGACATTCCACTCAGGGCCTGCGTAGATGAAAGATTGCTTAATCAACAAAAGTTAGTAGATGATGACAATTTTGTGAAGACAGAGGAATTTAAAGATTTCCTCAAGTGGCACAAAACAGAGAAAATAAAGTCTCAATTAACTATGGATGAAAAAGAAACCATTACAAATGAAGCTCTAGTGGCCCTGCAAAATTATGATCCTGAAGGTGAATACATTTCCCCAAAGGATGCCAGGAAAATGGTGCTCGAAAGTGGTATATTATTGGCTGAAGGGTGGGACTTGGCTTCTGCATTCATTATAGATCAAATTAGGAAGCAGCTTGACCTTAAAATGGTTAGTGAAGTCTAGGTGGGAGAAATGATCAAAGGATTTGGGTATAACCCAAAGTATCAGGCCTTTGCCATGTGGAGTTTGGCCCCAAGGACCAGAAGCCCCAATTAGTAAACATACAAGAGAATATGGTGGTGAATCAAATGGTGTGGTCAGTCCAAAACACAGGAGACCTAGAAATTTCCCAAATAATGACACACTGGGCTCAGTTGAATGAGGATAAGACAGAGCAATTGTCTGAAAGGTATACTGCTCTGTTAGAAGAAACAAGTGCACTGTCTAAAGACAGAGACATGTGCCATATTCAATTATACCAGAGGGATCAGATGATAAAGACATTATCAGATGAATTGGAGGTGAAGCCTGAGGTAGTGTATGTGCCTGCCCAACCACCACCTATACAAATTGAAGACAAGCCTAAGTCAGAAGAGGCTGTGGAACAAAAGGTGGATGAAGAAAAAGGAAATGCAATAGATTTGAAGGCACTAAAAGGCATATTACAACATAGGATTGAGATCCTCAAAGACAAAGCTGATGTTGTAATCAATACATATAATAAGTTGCCTATATTGCATACTGAGGTAATGATGTACCTCATAATTCTAAACCCTTACTTCACAAAATGGTCAGCTAGGGTGAGTTTATTTGAAAAGTTGTCATCTTTGCAGTCCATAAGGGCAGATTTTCCTCCAATAGTCACAGAGGTGGAAGATGAGATCAAAAGAGTAAACATTGCTCTCTCATTCTTCAAGGGAAAATTGAATCAAATAGAGGCTAAATTGAGTCTCTTTTCAGCTGATTTTAATAAGTTTATTCCTGCCTTAAAAGGAGATGATGACCAGGTAAAAGCTATAGATACCTGGAGGAGTGAGTTTGACACCAAGATGCCTAGTGAAGAGGCTTTTCTTTTGAGAACTGAGGTTGATATAGAGGGATTTAATTTAATATTGGATGAGGCCTTTAAGGCTGAGATAGATATGAAAAAGTTCCTACTTGATGTCAAAAACATCACTGATGTAAGATGGGACAGGCAGAAGATATAGGTACAGAGTACTCAGGACTTCAATTGGCCATCAGATGATGAAGTAAAGGCATGGGAAGTCATAACAACACCGAAGAAAAAGAAGCCTGTCATAGAGGAAGAAATTTTGGATGATGAATAAAGTAAACAATTAGCACTGCACTGTACATAGATAAGATGGACAGTTATTTCAAAAGGAGAATGTAGGTGAGCAGGCGAGCACAACTATCAGGACTCGGCATAAAGACTACTAGCTTCCATCTATAAATCTGATTGCAGTCACATGATCAGGAGAAGAATTGGAAATATTTGTTATACCTTTTTGACTCAGTCCTTTCACTGCTTCTTCTCTCTCTCTCTTTTGTCTCTCTTGTAACTTTAGGGTTAGGGTTTTGAGACCATCTGAAGCTTGTTGCATCCTTACGGATTCCAAGATGGTCTAAAATCTATATATAGTGGGAGAGTTGTAATAGTTAGAGGTCTTTGATATTGGAACATTTTTTGAAGAAGAGATAATATATCACAGAATTCAGATATTCTAGTTTATGTCAATCTTTTGAAGCTGTGTAATCTTTCATTGTATGAAAAAAGATGGATCATATAAATAATATACAGTGCAATTTTACTCTCCTCTATTGTTGTCTTTTTATTCTCTGTGTATGCTTTTCTATGCTAAGTTTACAAGGTATTCTGTAGCATTCTGGTTATAAGGTAACCATTTGATTACTTACAAGTTTCTTTTAAAGGACTAAGTTTTGTGAGTAATTTTAAAGAGCATGCTGCTTTGATTAAGAATTTGATACAATAGATTTGAGGTGATAGGATAACTTGTTAGGAAATTTATCTGAGTTGCATGTGAATTGTAAGGCAGTTTACTGTGTTTTGTTTTTATGATATCTTCTCTTATATTGACTCTATAGCCCAAAGGATAGGCACTGGTTTAGGAAATAGTCTGATAATCTATCTGTGTCTGAGATATTCCAAGTTATCAAAACCAAATAAATTAAAATACTTTGTTACTAAGAACAAACAAATTGAACTTGTTAAGGACCTCTGTCAGCAGGACACTGTCCATTTTATTGATTCCTTGAAGAGTGAGTCCATTAGGTTATCCCTCCTATAAAGAAAAGGAAGAAGGATGAGAATCCTTGTATCACTGGTTATTGTTATGCTTATAACTATGGTTTGTATGGTAATATCTTGTTTATGGTTATGCTTTGTCATTTGCAAGATAATTCATAAGTTGGTCCAATAAAGATACATAGCTAATCAGTGTCCACATCAACAAATACTGTGTAAATAGCAATCTTAAGAGGCAGAACCTGCTTGAGTATTTATGGAGCTCAAAAATGAAGAAGGACCTTATCCAGTCCTTAGCAATTAGGCTTTTCTTGTCTCTGAATCAGTATTAGGAGGAATAGTGTTCAAGTAGTTATTTCAAGCACTGTGGTTCATACAAGAAAAATCCCTAACAAATTGGCGACTCCGCTGGGGATTAAAGAGATTGTAAAGTTTTGAAGAAGTATTCAGAAATCTCTGGTGTATTAAGATCTAAAGTTTTATAAAATTCCAGTTGTTGTTGTCATACTAACCCTTGATAGTTATTCATTCATCCCAATTTATTGGGTGGCGACTCTGAAAGGAAAATCTCTGAGATTAGTGCAAAAGATTATTAAATGTCTTACAGAATGAATACTAGGTCAAAAACAAGAATTGATCCTGAGAGAGTATTGAATGAAGGAATCCCTTCATTCCTCAAGAGTTGGAGCCTCTTGGAGAAAAAAGAGAAATCAGGATAATATGGATGAAACTCCTTTAAAAGGTGAAGAACCAAATGTCAGGAGTGATAAGAATACTACTCAGCACTCTCATGATGGAAATACTTCAGACTATGAGGAGGCTGCTGAAAGAGTATTGGATACTCCCATAGTTACTTCTACTTCAAATGAAAGAGAAGAAATTACTACACCTAGTTCAGATTCAGAAGATGACCCTTCTGATATGTTGGACAATGAAGAGAAGTTTATTTTAAAGCAGCTTGCCCTAGTTAAGCAAATGAAAAAGGAAAGAGAAATAAGAAAGAAAAGAAGTGATCACAAGGATCTTGATAACAATAGGAAAAGACATCCTAAACACCAAACTGCAAAAGAAACAGAGAAGTCTCAGAAAACAAAGAAATACTAGTCACTCAAAAAGCTTCTACTTTACAAATAGATAAGGGTAAAAATAAGATGGGTGAACAGAAAGATCAAGAGCATAAATTTCAAAAGCCTATTGTTGAAAAAATGTCCAAATTAGAGATTGATTTGGAAAAATTGAGAATTGAAAAAGAAACCATGGAAAAAATGCTAGAAAAGGCCCAAATGGAAGCTGCTACAATTGAAATGAAGAAAAAGATTGATTTTTTACAGTCTTCAAAGTATTCTTTTTCTAGACCAGAGATTAATACATCTTCTAGAGGAAAAGCTACTATGGCTAAAGAAGATGATACTTTTCAAAGGAAGCCATTACATAATGAGAGGTAAAAACAATTTGATTTTTTTGGTATCCCTGGATACCCCAATGCTTTTCCTAAAGATGTTGGTGATATAGGAGAAAATCTCCCAAAGTTTGCTGGTAATAATGTGATTTCCTGTGAAGCACACTTAAGAAAATACATTGACTTTTTTGATGACTTGAATATCACCCATGAAGATGTATTAATGAAACTTTTTGTTCAGTCCCTTGTTGAAGATGCAAGAGAATGGTTTAGGAGCCTTGCTAACGGCTCTGTTGTTTCTATGGATGAATTAATTGAGTTGTTCAAAGATCAGTATGGAGACAAAACAAATAAGGGATTTTTATTGAATGAGTTCAATAATATCAAGAAAAATTATAATGAAGAGGTTACAAAGTTTAATACAAGATTTCAAAGAGCTATGCATAAATTGTTTCAAAAGATAAAGCTAGATGAAGAAGTTTGTCTGGCAACTTATTTAAATGCTTATGATTCTAAAATGGGATATGCTCTGAGGGATAAGAACCCTAGGACTCTTACTGATGCTTACAAGATAGCAGTAAATATTGAAATGAACAGAAGAGTATCAGGTAAGTTGAATAGAAGAGATGATCCCAGGTTTAGTAAGAGCAATCTAAAAGAACCAGAGTACAAGGAATACAGAGCTCCTCAAAACAATAAACCTCTTTACAATAATAATTACAATCCTCAGAATAGAATGCAAAATCACCCATATGGAACTTAGTTCAAGGATGGAAATCCTGTTGGTGCACCTAAGAAATAAAGAACAAATAATAAGACTCCAGACCCTCTTCATAGAAATTCAGTCCATTTCTGCAATGAGGAGACTTGGTGTGAAGCTTGTGATGCCCCTCATAATCCTGATTTTTGTGTCATTTCCCTAGATCTAAAATCAAA
>MU224631.1:671836-686077 GCA_018584345.1 Thuja plicata | reverse complement strand
ATGTGGCCCTCCAAGTTACCAAATTATCTCATGACTTGGGGATCAAAAAATCAATGGTAGAAGGGGATTCTCGTTACATTATTAACTGCCTAAATAATGTTCACCCACCACCATGGACTATATCCAACATGATTGATGAGACAAGAAACCTTTTGAACACCTTTGAAAAGGTTCACATCTCCCACATGTACAGAGAAGCCAACCACGTTATTGACTGGTTTGCAAAGATGGTAGTGAAAAATGAAAAGTAGACTCGCTGGCTTCACAGTGGAGACCTCGCACATGAAGTGATAGTTTTCATCGATTATGATAGAATCAAGGGAAAGGAGGGATTCATTAGTGTTAATCATGGTTGATAATGGTGTGAATGGTAATGAATTTCCCATAAATGGAAAGTACAAGATAGGATGGAAAGGCAATGATCACAAGTCACATCCACACACTTAATGCGTGCCCATTTGCATTGCCAAAATATATTTCTCAAGGAAAAGAAGAAGTATAATTTAGAACAACTTGGAGAAAAAAGTTCTGTTAAGTGGTAAAACCTTGTTAGTGTATGCACCCTAAAATGGTCGCCTAAACTGTGAGCCCCATTTATCAATTTATCAAACTCCTGAATCAATCTTTGGAACACTTTCAATTCAAATAAATTTCCTTGATAAAATTGTAATTAATTCAATTATTTCAATATTTCCTAAGGTTTGATCATTTTTATTTAATTAAAAGATTTAATCTCCCTTTTAATTAAATAAAATTCATCTTATTTAATTAAATTAAATTCCTCCCATTTAATTAAATAAAATTCTTCTAATTTATTTTAATTAAAAGAAAACCCCTCTTTTAATTAAATAAATAAAAATCCCCACTTAAAGCAAACACAACAACTATAGACACAACCACTCGGAGTGCCTTTCTTCTAGTCCTCCATGGCTGGAGAATTTCTACCCTTGACTCCGGTGAATGTTGTCGCTTTCCCATCGAACCAACAAAAACAATTGTTACACTATGATGCAAATACCCAGTTAACCGCTAGGATTGAATCCCTCCAGTGAATGTTGTCCACCCTGACGGTGGACATGGGTCAACTGAAGGCGAGGTCCTACGCACCCCAGAATTCCAATTCCCAGAGAAGGAATATTTTCTTTGGCTAACGAAACAACAATGCCAGAGGTAGAAATTTCAACAATGGGCCTCGACCCAACCAACAACAATGGAATAACAATGCCAATGTTGGAGGTCCCCCTTCAAACCAAAACACCAATCAGAGTGGTGCTGGACCATCACATTTAACACCAGTCATAGACTTCCAGCCCATGACCAATTGGTGTAGATTGCATGACACAGGCTCCCACAATGAGGTAAACTATGCCACGCTAGAGAAATTCATCATGATTTCCCAGCTGGACAGACAACAAACTTCTGATCCTACACCCCCAGAGCCTCCTATGCAAGATCCCACTCATGGTGCATTTAGCTATGAGACCATCTTCTTTGGGACTACAAGAGAAGATGAAGAAGAATCTGAACTATAGGGATTCTTTGATGAGTCAATACCAGCCTTTGAGGCTAATTCCTTCACCAACCCATGGTTTCCCTACAACACTCAAAGTCAGACTAGTAAAGGACTAGTTTACATTCCCACACCTCCTAAGGACACTCCTCCCCGGGACAATACAACTGATCGATTTGTCCCTCCAAAAGGTTCTAGCTCTAACCATGCAAAGGACCTGGCCGAGGGAAGCCACCAATTCCCGAGAGGAAGGTTTGACATCATGAAGGCGTTAGAACAAACCACCACCTCCATGACCTTGATGGAGGTTTTGTTGAACTACCCCAAGAAGAAGAAGTCTCTTCTGAAGCTCTTGGGAAACCTAAAAGCTGTTAGTCACCCACTCAAGACTCTCTTTTGAAGACGCCAACGTAGCTGTCTTCTAGGGAAATACTGAAGATCCCCCCATCCTGCTAGGCCTAAACATACAAGGGAAAAACATACACAATTGCCTAGTAGATTCCAGGGCTTTGGGAAACATCATTCCCCTATCTATATGCTAGAAGGTCAGATTCTGACTCACCCTGTCTAACGGTGTAGTGATCCAATTGGATAAAACTACAGTGAAAATGGTTGGTGAACTAAAGAATGTCCAAATTTAACTCATCTAGGACCCCAGGATACCCAGTACAATTGAAATCCAAGTGGTGGACATCCCAGAGACTTATGGGATGTTATTGAGTCAGAATTGGTCTAAGTCCCTAAATAGATACTTTTTGACTAACTTCTCCTACTTATGGCTCCCCTGGGAAGGAGAATCTAACAAGATCAAGGTTGAAAGTAAGCCCCAGATGAAACAGTTCCTCACCAAAGTTGGGAGGGTGAATGAGGTCTTATTTTCTGAGACTTCCCCTAGGGTTTACCAACCCTTGAGATCCTAACATTCACTTTCACCCCCAGAAGGATCCCATAGTTCTATAGAGAACCCATGACCTAGAAGAAAAATTGAGGGTTGAGGTTAACTCTCAGGGTGTGAAAGTGACCCTTGCCACACTATTGTCCAGCACTTGGTGCCGGGTGCATTACAAGAAACATTTAGAGCTAGAGTGTGAGCCTTGCCTTGCTGCTACCACTCAGAACATAGATGCCTTCCAAAGAAAAGAACACACAGCTAATTCCTAGGGGCTCAGCACTTCTGCTGACAGTGTTTCCTCGACACCGTTTGTCTGGGAATCACCTCCAAAAGTCTCTTCAGAGGTAAACCTCACCCACGTACCATCAGCACCAAAGGAAAATCCTCCCAAGACTCCCAGAAACAATCCAAAGACCACTTCGTCTTCCCAGCCCCAGACAACAAATGATGACTTATGGACCCTTAAGTTTGACGGGTTTTGATCCAAATAAGGTTGCAGGGCCAGAGTGGAATTAATCAACCCATGGGGGAAATCCTTCCTCACATCCTATAGGCTGCAGTTCAACTACATGAACAACATCATGAAGTATGAGGCCTTGGTCCTTGGACTCCTATTTGCACTAAGGAAGGGAATCACTCACCTTTGGGCCCTGGGTGATTCATAGTTGATTATCAAATAGGTTTGGAGTCAATACACCTATCATGATAAAAGGTTGGCTGCATACCGCAACTAGCCATGGAGCCTTATTAAGGATTTTGATGCCTTTAGCATCGATCTTATTCCCCAAAGATGGAACAATGTCCCAGATGCCCTTGCTATTTCTACCAGTACACTTGAGCCCGTGGCTGGCTCATGAATCTGAAGATTTTCTATTGAGATGATCCCCACCCCATCCATTCTAGATAATGTCACCCATTTTTCAGGTCTTTGAGGACAGTCAACATATCCTGGCCTTCATGGCCAATGTTGGTGTCTTTGAAGACCAGATAGTGGATGAAAGAGATCATGATGATACTGCACAGGGTGATGAAGATGATGGGAGCATTGACCTACCAACTAGCACCATCCCAAAGGGGATGGTTTCACTTGAATGAATCTTTGACTCAGACCCTTGGGGCCAGGAAAAGATATCATCCTCCTTTGAGGGAGGAAAATTTGAGAAAGTTAACAGTGGCCAGCCTGGTGAAAAGAAAATGATACACATTTGCAGCTCCTGCTCCCCCAAGAAGAAGGAGAAGATTATCATGGTTCTTTGAGAATACATTGATGTGATCGCGTGGGGGTATGAGGATTTGAAGACCTATGACACATCCATTATGACTCATACTATCCCACTCAAACCTGATGCCAAGCCTTTTTGGAAAAAGTAGGGACCGGTCAACCCACTAATTGAGCCTCTGATTCATCAGGAGGTCCAAATACTGCTATCATCTAGGATAATCTTTCCAATCTGGCATACTAAATGGGTGGCCAACCTCGTCCCTGTGAGGAAGAAAAGCGGTGAAATTCTCCTTTGCATGGATTTCTAAAATTTGAACAAGGCCTGTAAGAAAGACAATCATCCTCTCCCCTCATTGGATGAGGTATTGCAAATCATGAATGGATCTTAGATGATTTCCTTCTTGGACGGGTACTCTGGATATAACCAAGTCATGGTTAAATTTGAGGATAGAGACAAAATGACGTTTACCACCAAGTGGGGAACGTTTGCCTACCGGAGAATGCCATTCGGCCTGATTAACATAGGGGCCACATTTTAGAAGGCTATGGACATTGCATTTGAGGGCCTTGTGCACCAATGCATAATCATCTACATGGATGATTTGACCATTATTTCCTGGGATAGGCGTGACCACCCCAACCACCTCACCCAGATTTGCAAGAGATGTCGTCGGTATGGAATAACCCTCAACCCTAAGAAATGCATATTTGGGGTCACTAAAGGGAATTTCTCAGGCATATTGTCTTTGAGAAGGGTATATCCATTGACCCTGAGAGAGTTGAAGTGCTTCTAAACCTACAAATGCCCGGTAGCAAGAAGGAGATGAGGTCTTTCTTTAGAAATATTAATTTTGTCCGGTGATTCATCACTGGATTCACCGAGATCATAAAACCACTCAACGAGATGATGAAGAAGGATACCAAAATTGAGTGGAGTCCTAGAGAAAAAGTAGGCATTCACCCAAATTAAGAAGATGATAATGGAGGCACCATTTCTGGCTAGCCTGGACTATTCCCTCCCTTTCTATATCTATTCCTTTTCTTTGCCACATTCTGCCGAGGTAGTATTGACCCAAAAGGTCGAAGGGGAAGAACAACCAATAAATTTCATGAGCTCCCCCTTCAAGAATGCAGAAGTCTATTATACATCCTTAGAAAAATAGGCCTTTGCTCTTGTTCATGCTGTGAAGAAATTCTGGCATTACATTCTCCAAAGCAAGGTGCATGCCATCATCCCAGATCAGGCGGTGAATTCTCTTCTCATGCAGAGTGAATTGGGTGAAAGCTGGGGGAAATGAATGGCCATCCTCTAGGAATACGATTTGGAAATGCAACCCATGAAAATAGTCTGAGGCCATGGACTAAGTAGAGCAATGGAAAAAGAGACTCCCCACATCAAATGTCAGACATATACAGTGGATTCTATTACTCGAGATCCATGGTACACAGACCTGGTGTACCTATTTTTAAATAACAAATGTCCAGAGGGATTGCCTCCAAACAAACATCGTTCCCTGTGGTTGGAAAGAACACACTTCATGATAAAAAATTCCATGCTTTTTCATAGGAATTATGAGGGAGTGTACCTCTGATGCATCGATAGGGTTCAAGCTGCAAAGATAATCAAAGAATTTCATGAGTAGTTTAGAACTGGGCATGGCTCACCTAATGCCACTGCCCATCAGATCCTTCAGGCTGGATACTATTGGTCCTGTATCTTTATAGATGTCTACACTCACGTCATGAAGTACCATACTTGCCAAACTGTAGCACACCGTGAGCGTAACCCAACTATGCCTTTGAAGCTGGTTTTTGAAGCTAGACCTTTTGCCCACTGGGAATTTGAATTTATTAGGGAAATCAAACCCAACTCATCTTCCAATCATTAGTACATCTTGACTGCTACCAATTACTACACCTAGTGATCTGAAGCCATACCTTGTAAAAACAACATGGGAGACATAGTTATCAAATTCTTGGAAGAAAACATCATCACAAGATTTGGAATACCTTTTGCTATAGTGTTTGAAAATGGTCCAACATTTTATTTGGCACAATTACTAGAATGGACCTATGACCAGAAGATCACTCTAAAGTTCTCCAGCAACTATTACCCCCAAGGGAATGGTGTTGTTGAATCAACTAACAAAAAATTTCTTGAAATGATCAAACACCTGTTAGAACAGAATCTCCAGGATTGGCACCAAAAGCTAAGGTTCACCCTCTAGGTGGATCACATTCAAATTATGGCAGCCCTAGGGACATCCCCATCCTATCTGGTTTACGGCCAGAACCTAGTATTCCCTATTAACTTACAGATCCTGATTTTACAGTTCATGCACGAATTCAGCAACTAGGAAAATGTTGTGGAGGTTCGGCTACTAAATCTAGTGTAGATGGAAGAATAAAGAGACAGAGCCCTTGAACATTTTGTGCATCACCAAGTAGTAGGAAAATGTTCATTTGACCAAAGAGCCCAGTATAGGGCCTTTCAGATTGTGGACTTGGTCCTCTTGTGGGATAAAACCTGGGAAAAGAAAGGAAAGAACAGTAATTTCCAACGGCTCTAGCTCATACCATACTTGATCTTAGAGATCTGTAGGGAAAATACCTATCACCTTAGTACCATGACCAGGGAACCTATCCCATTTCCCGTCAATGGACAGTTTCTCAAACATTATTTCAAGTGAGGTAGGTTTGTCTGGAGTTGTATTATATGTAAATCTTCTCGCTTGTAAATATTTCTTTCCTGGTGTCCCATTTGGGGTGCCTTGTCTTGTAAATAGTTTTTTTGGCGGTCCTCTGGGACCAACCATTTTCCTTTTTTTTTTTTCTTTTGTTTTGTTCTTTCTTTCCCAGGTTTTTAGTGTTTTACCTCCCCTTTGTAGGCTGGTATGCTTTGCATAACATCTAGTCTCTAGGATGGTGCCTTTCATATTCATGTTGAATTCAAAATCTATTGTTAGCATGGTGGAATTCGTTTGGTGTCCAGAGTTATTGTGTGATTTTGGTAGTAGGCTATGAGTAATCTTCATTGGATTTATCTTCAAAAGTCTAGAAATCTATTAAATCAAAGTCAAGAGGAACAAGTAATCAGACACACCGAGGGTAGATCGGTCACATTGGTTTATTGGCCCAAGTCTGAACTTTTAAAATTCTTTCTAGGTCTGGAGTTTTCCTCCCCCATTCAAAAAATTGAAGTGGATGGAAGGGTAAGAGAAGTACCATGATTGAATTAACCTAAGCTTGAGTGTAATGGTGAAAGAAGTACCGCCCTCTCATCTAGAAAAGAATAAAGCAAAAAGAAGGAAAAGATGGGATGAAAACTCCAGTATTCAGAAGAAACAAGCAAATTTGATGACTTTGGATTGATATATCTAATGCCTCTTCTCTACTTCTCCCAGAGGTCATCAGATTGATTCTCTTTCAAAGAACACACTTCTCAACTAAAAAAAGACCAAGGTTTACATTGTGTATGAGCCAGATTTTCTCAAATGCCTCACACCTGGCGAGCAGGATACTTCAAATAATGATTGATTCTGGTTTTTCTAACTAGAGATTCTGCGGTTCTCAAATGTGCTAAGGCATTCATCCTAGATAGTCACCATTTTTTATGCCCTACATACCCGTCCCTACATTTTGTGTGCAAAATTTTTAGTCTCCTTTTTCACTTTTGGGCTCTTGCCTTATTTTTTGTCCTTTTTTTCTTGTTGTTTCTTCTCCAGGTTTTCCTTCCTGTGAGGTTTGTTTTTTCTTTCTTTTGTCTTTCATGTCTCTAGGACACGGTCCCAGAGTGTGTTTTTTCTTTTCTAGAGCCAGATTCCAGACTCTGGGATTCTCCACCATGACGTCTCTTCCTTGTGAAGAGGTATGGTTGCATGGAATCCCCAGGCTCAGACTCTGGAGGTTTTCCTATTATGGAGTTTGTGGAGAGAAGGGTAACTTGATATTTACCTTGGGTATAAATAGAAATTACATGTCACTTTCACAGTTACCATGATTAAAACACTTAGAGCTTTCAGAGCAATTCCTTGGTGATTTGAAGTGTGATTAAGTGTGAATTACTCTGAGCTTAGTGGATAATTACGAGTTGATTTTTGGTGACTATTTGTGATCGCTAAAGGTAAAAGTTGTTGCATAGTGGTTGTAGTACCTTCTCTCCTTTCCATTATTAAGATTTCTAGGCAGGTCCTCTGGTTCCTGCCTTCCTTCTTTTGGTTTTCATTTTGGTTTTGTTTTGTTCTGGCTTGTGTTCCTGTTTTATGCATTTTCTATTTCTGGTTTGCCACCCGTTGGTGGGTTGGTTCTGCCAAAGGGTTGTCTGCCCTGTGCACGGCTGTAGAGTAGTGTACATTTTATATATTGTCTTAGGGTAGCTTCTGTGCATGTGTTAATATTGTTTATATCTATGTAAAAATCTATAAATGATGTATATTTATGTATATCGCATGTATTTATTCTTTGGCCCTTAGCCCTCCTGTATTCTTTGTGTATATATTTTATATATCCTTCCAAGATCGCGATTTCCTCACACTCTGTCATGCATTTTTCTTCATGGGACCAAACACGTTGAAATAGAGTTGCCACAGTTCAAACTTGGCACCTCACTGGTTTGAGCCATGGTATCTTTCTCTCCCCTCTGTCTCATCACCTTAATGGCGGGATTAATTTCCCACAAGTAGGAATTTAAACCATGTCCCATCTGGCATTTAATTCCCTCATGTCTTCCCACCTATCACCATAAATGTCTTAACACTAAATTTTTCCCCGCCACATGCCAACACACGTTGACCAAAGTATGGATTATTACCAATCACATCACCAATGGCTAGTTTGTTTTGATCTCTAGACCTCTGAAAAGACCTTGTCTTCTGCTTCTTCTTACCACCTTGTTAACACACTCCAGAATGCTAATTCATGTTCATTCTAGATAGCTCAGAACTTTTGATGTATGTACTAACGCCTGTTTGTTGGTGCAGATTGGTGAAGAATCTCCTAGAGTTGTAACTTATTTTTATATATGTCCTAACGGTTCTCTGGTCTTGCAGGTTGCAAATAGATCGATCAAAGATTTCTAATGTTATTGCCCCTCCTAATAGTCTGAAACTACCTACCACTTCCACATGGGCAGCTACAAAGTCCAAAATGGAGAGAATGTTAGAAAAGCTACCTTTAACCTCCAAATATCCAAAGGAGAGAACTATGGCAGGGTCCAAGGTGGATTCCAAGGTCTAGGAAATAACAGATATAGACCTGAGAAATTGGGTCAAATTGCAAGGTCTGATCCAGTCCATTTACAGGTTAAAGGATGAAGGAGACAAAATGGCCACTTACTTGGCCACCTATGGCATCATAATGGCTACAAACTTTTCATGTTCGGTGCAGTCACCAAAATTAATAAAGTAGCTAGCAATACTATACAATGCACCTACTCACATAGTTCTACTTCTAGATCCCCAACCACTACAATACCCCGCCATAAGCATCACCTTAAATGCTCCAACTTTCACTTCTGGGTTGGGGATTCCTCAGTTCAAAGGGTTCACTGTCATCACCCAGGTCAACTCACTAAAGGAATTTGACAAGGCCAAAGGCATTTCCCAGCAACACCTCAACAATTAGTGGCTAAGGTCTCCAAAGCGAGACCACAAAAGAATGAAGTTTGAAATTCCCCACGGGTATTTCAAAGAGCCCATCCAGGTAGGTATAATCTTTCTATGAAAGATATTTGGATGGCCCCACACTTGGGAATTCTTGGTGTGGATATACTATTTTCTATACTGCATCACAACCCACAACCATAATTTCAATTGGGCAGCTATTATAGCTAATCATGTAGATACACAAATGAGGATGGTTGTCCATAATTCCCAATTTTACATGACATAGTATGTGCTGTGGGCGTTAGCCCAACAAAGACTAGCTTTTCCAGGTTTGGGAACAGCTGGGAAACTTAGGAATGGTCCAGGGTAGGTCACACCATGGGATCATTATCCCCAATTACAGTGGGATCTCAGTTTCCTAAACTTCTACCAAGTAAATGACACGTTCATTTACTACAATATCTTAACCCTTACCGAGGATTCCGGGTAAAGACTATCACAGGCGGTGATGACTCTTGTCAACTCCTATAACTAGTATTTTATTTAGTTTTTGTATCACACCTAAATTAGGGTGAAAGGCTTCAATGGGAAGCCCTATCTTCTTCCCTCGTATTATGGGGACAAAATTATTCTTTTAGAATTTTGCAGGCATATCTTGGATCTACATGCTTTCTTTATGTTGAAGAATGTCATCAATGTCCCATTCCCTTTCTCTTGTGGGAATTATACATGCAGCCTCGCTGTAGCCTGGGAGGCAGACAATGAACTAAAGAGCTTAGAGCTAGTGGAATTACACCATGCTTAGAAAAATTATGATCCCCATGGCAAGATTTCCATAGCACTACCTCGGGCATCCCCACCCCATGAAGAAGACATTGAGGAATTCTAGGTGGACTATCAAGATAGTTTTGATCTCTGAACCCATCAGCACACACGGATGAGCAAAGGGCTCATGAAAGCGCTCAACCTTTAGACTTTCCCGAAGGGTTTCAAAGATGACAGGCTGCTAGAAGATCCAGCATACAAAGGACAAGGGCTGGATAAATAGGATATTCCTCTGGTGGATTGGGCCACCTAGGAGGATCTAACGATTGAAGGGATATGCCACCCTATTATAGAGGCAATTTACCAGTAATTTGCCCATGTGTGTCACAAAAGCACCCAAAATAAATCAATGGTTAAGAAGACCATCCCTTCTTCAGCCAGCGCTAGTCCTTCTTCATCCATTGTGGCCACTAAAGAAAGCATGAGTAGAGGGAAAGAGAAAAAAGGGTGCCCTGGTTCCCAAGGAACCTCTCTAGATTCCTACCCTTCTGATGGCTCAATTGCATCAAAAAATGGAGTTGGAAAAGCTAACTAGTTAGCAAATAAGTATGCAGGTATCCTCTGCACTTCTTGTAGCTCTAGTGGCACCTGCTCACCCGATAGCATCCCCATCATTGGCTACGATGATGAGCAGATAGACTTTTGCTGAGGTAGAGTCTACTAGTATTCTAGATACCATGGCTTCACTTATAAGAAAGAAGAAAATGAAGGTGACACCTACACCTAGCGCAGATGCCAGTCCTGGTATGCCAGAAATGCCCCCAGTGGATGTAAGTTTGGACTCTCTCAAACTAGAAGATATTTCAGACACTTCACCCCTACATAATGATTTTGATTACACCTTCTCGATGGAGGAGATCCTAAAGATTCAACATGGTATAGGTCATGTGGTGGAGGAGATTGTGACTTAGGAAAAAGAAGAGGCCCCTATAGAGAAGGAAATCCTAGTGTAAATGGATACATCAGAGCAAGAGGCTCGGGAAGAAGTACAAATAGAACCTGAGCAGGAGAGAGTACAGGTCTAAGAGATAAAAAATGCACCAAGGCAACATATAGATGAGCAACTGATGGTCAAGGAACCTAGACCCACAGGAACAACTATACCCTCCACTGTCACGCTCTAAATACCTTTGTTAATTCTGGGTGACCAAGTACCCGAGAGCACTTTTGGTGAGGTAGTAACGACGGATGCCTTGTTAAACTTCAGCCAGAAACCTCACCCACCTCCAGAAGATGTCCCGGTGGAGGAAAAATTCCTAACAAAAGAGGCCAATGTGGCCCAGGAACAACAACAACAAATGGACCAAGAAGTCCCATATAAAGAAAATGAAGAAATAGCTAACACCAGGAGGGACAAAGAGGTCCCCAAAAATATAGATGATATTGAGACCAGGGGAAAGGTTCCAGATAGCACAATGGAAGATGCTAGTATGGCGGAAAATGTTGAAGGTTCTGAAGAATAGGAAAAAAGAAAAGAACAAGAACAGGAGGAACCAGAATGAGAAGTGGATAAAGAGCCTAAAGATAATGTGCATTCTAGGAACGTTCCACTAGATTCTGAAAGGAATCCCGATGAATAGGTATTAACATCAATGCCACCCCAGATGCCCCAATGGCTGGTGGAATTCAAGAAGAGGAAAACCCCGGTGGCTGCCATAAGCACTCCACTCTTGTTGGCCAAAATGATGGCCAGGAATATAGAGGCTAAGAAGCCCAACAAACCATAGGCAATCCATACTCTCTAGACTGGTCCCATCGATATTACAGTTGTGACCATCACAACACCCCCTCTTGATGCAGATGCAATGGTCATAAGGCCTGAAGACTACAACATAACAAAAGTAGCATTGGGGAAAAGGGATAAGCAAGGTGAATTGGACTTGCTGAAAGAAGCCACCAAGGTAATAGAGGCCAAATACCTCAAACAAGGCCAGAAGCTACAAGAGTAAAGAGAAAAAAATACCAATCTCCGCACACCACTGGCAGAACTAACACAGCCTTTAGCTAAATTCAACCCTGGAACCCCTTCCTCCGGATTACTGCTTGCACAGGGTGATTTGGACTCTCTACAGATCATGAAAATAAAAGCACAAGCTATGGATGGGTGGGCCACTAAGCAGGTGAACGCATTGAGAAAATTTCTGGCGGCATCCCTCCCAGACCTTTCTCAGGTCAATTCTCTCCTCAAGAAGGCAAAGGGCTCCATTATTATATGGGAGCAAGATATAGCCAAGTATGAAAAATGGAAGGCCAGGCTAGAAGAGATCCACAACATTGGCAAAGAAGTCACCACAGAGTCCAAAAGTTTGGGAGACAAATCATAGGATTCCCTCAAGGCCTAGTACTCCATACTTGTCCTCAAAATTGAGGTGTGCAAGGAACTAGTTAAGGCCCTAAAAGAGAAGGTGATAGCAGCCTAGTATCCCTTGGGCTTATTTGAAACATTCATGGCTGGGGTATCACAAGTTGATCCCTTAACCACCGGCACATGTACCCTAGAGGACTACATCGTTAGCAAGTGCAATGAGTGGATGGAGTCCCTATATCTTCCTGCCAGAGATTTGGACCAGGGCAGGCTATCCAGATTGTCCAAGATGATGATCTGGTCACACAATGCCATCAAGATGGTGGATGAATTCCGGAATGGGGCCGAAGACATTGAGGAAGCAGTGGAGGCTGTTTGCAGCCGGTGGGATAGCATCAAAGATGTTGATGAAGAAATTATAGGCCAAGTGTTAGAGGCTTGTGAAAAATCATAAGGACTAATAAAGCCCTCCAGATTCTAGAGATGTTCAGCAGAAGATGTGTTTTTGTATTCATTCATTCTTTTGGAACACAGGTTCCCGGATCCTAAAATTTTGGATCCTTCATTTTTGTATTCTTAGAGTGACCTCTGTCTCAGTTCCCAAGGCTAACCGGTCACTTTAAAGGCAGTTAATAAAGGTTTTCAGAGGGTGGGTAACCGCAACAAGGCACGTTGGATTGACAAGAGGTTTCCTAAAAAATGGTCTTCCCAAGGTGTCATTTCAATGTTACAACTGGCGCATCGGAGATAGGGTACTGCTTTCCCATTTATAAGGCATGTAGCCTTGATTCCTAGGGGATTAGATTTCTTCTCTCTCCTCATAACCCTCTTCTCAAGGCTGATTCTTCCACTCCGCTTTTCTTGTCTTATTCTTCTGACATTTCAAACCTTCTCCGTCTCAAGGTCTTTTGTAGTGTGGTGCAGGTAGTACTGGCCACCAAAAAATAGTATTGTATTGTAAAGTGTAAAATAAGTTAGGTTAGTTTTAGGTCAAATGATGTGTATAAATAATAAGTCTGATCTCATTCCAAGGGTCGGCAAAACTATGATTTTCTAGTCCATAGTTTATAGAAATTTGGTTTTCTCAGTTCTTAGTTGTAGAGCTCAATGCTCCATAGTTTCTAAGCTTTTTGTAGTTAAATTCTCCCCTGGAGCCTCCATTGTACCACGCACCAGTGCTTACTGGAAAAATATGTTAATGAAGAAGGAAGAGTTCTCTCGATGATGTTGTTAGCATTCTGTCTTCTGGGTTAACGGTATTTTATACTTTGTGTTCTTCATGTCCTTTTCTTTGATACTTAAAGTAGATTAACGATCTCCTTTCCTTTGCTACTGATAAAATATGAACTGATGGTTGTATATTTCTTCGGTATTTAGTGTCTAGTGTGTTAGAGCATTGATGATGTTTTCAATGTTTAGTATAACTATAGATAGATGAAATCCTTCTAACTCTATAGTATCTTTTGAAGTTTATTTGTTAAGTGAATTCATGCTTGCAGAAAATCCCACTCACTTGAATCCCCAGAGAGGACAAGTTGAAGCTAACTAGCTATCCCCGTTAAACAAAATAGTCACATTTCCCAACTGATCCTTGCACTATTGAGACCTGACTCTCACATGCTTGGAGGCCCGGGGAATATCATTTCCTTGACCAACCTTTACAGGCGAAGTTGGCTGATACCTAGGTACCCGATGGAGGGTAAATGAGCCTCCAAGACTTTGGGTCATTTTCCAAGCCTCTTCTCAAGGCATAACCCAATCAGGTTTCTAAATTTAAAATAACCTGATCGGGTTCTGAAAAGAAAAAATTACATTTTCAACTACTCCATTTTCTCTCTCTCTCTCTCTCTCTCTCTCTCTCTCTCTCTCTCTCTCTCTCTCTCT
>MU224631.1:616726-626950 GCA_018584345.1 Thuja plicata | reverse complement strand
AGACCGAATAGTCAACTTGTAGAATTCCTCAGTATAATATTCCACAATCATCTCCTTCTATTTTAGATTCTGCAATTTCTTAAATAATTCAAGTTCATAGTCAGCAGGAATGAACTTATCTTTTATCTTTACCACCATCAACCTCCATTGATTGATCTTCATCTCACCTTCTTCTTCTTGGTCCCTTTGCAATTCTTCCACCATAAAGTAGCATGCCCTTTCAACTTAGTCTGTGCTAGCCTCACTCTAAGAAGATCTTTAATGTCTTCTAGCTCAGAGTAGTCTTCTAACTCACCAATCAAATCAATCAGATCCTTCAATCTCAATGTACCTAAGAAATTATAAACCTCCATTTGGTAGCTTGTACTCCACCGAGCTCCATATCTCTACAACCGATCATATCTATCTCCTCCAAACCTCTCTATCTAACTAGCTCAATCATCTCCACTAGATCTAGAAACATTAAAATCTTTAACAGTTTCATCATAACCATCATTTGTTCTCAGACCTCTATGCAATCCAACATTTCTTATACCTTCTATGATTTCATTCTTCATCGCCACCATCTTAGATCTAAATCTTTTTGTTATCCTCACTTCCACCTCCTCAGAAAGATCTGTAATCATCTTAGGGTCCAATCTTATCAGTGCTATCTCTCTAGATCTTTAAAAACCCTTAGCTCCATAAGAAATGAACCAAAATATCTAATACCACTTGATGCAGTCCAAGCTCAAAGGATCCAAATAAGGACTGTCCAAACTTACAACAACCAATAAGAACAACACAGTAGAAATAACATAACACAAGATATATCAATATCAACTTATATTATCTTACAATTCCAATTACATACAACATGCCAAGCTGTAAGGCCTTCCCCGTTAGGGCCAATTACATTAAAAAATTTAACAAGATCTCACAGGATCCAATGTTATCCATCTACCCTATACCTAAGTGGAAGAAACCAGATTTGAGCTTGTGCAGGCAAGCCACCAAGCAATCTGCAATCTCTATCTACCCACTTACAACTATCTAAAACAACTTACAATATTTTAGCTTATTAGCCTACTTTGTCTTTCCATGGCTCTGTCTCTCCTATCATGTCCCTCTAAACATCAACCTAGACTCTCTTTTATACATACTTGCCACAAGTCAGCTTGTAAATAATAATTAAATGATCCAGTCAGCCATACACTCTACAATGAACAAATATTAAATGCACTAGCCAGCTGCAATTAATAAAAAAAATACATAGAAGAATGCACCAACACAGATTTATGTACACACAAGATCCAATGCCACAAATCTTCATGCCTCAGAACTCAACAGGATTCCAATAACCCCCTCAAATCACGGATGCAATATCCAATGTCCATCCAATCCATAAACACAAGTCATTAAACCCCAACAACTAGTCAGTAAACAAGCACACCAAGAGCTAGACAACTCGGTGAAAGACACAATCAAGTAGAATGTCACCGAACATAAACCACTAAGTAATATGATACCAAGAAAGACAACATCAAGCTTCACACAATGATAAACTACCACCGAGCACTGTACCCCAAGTAGAATATCACCAAAAGCAACAACACTGAGCACCACCGAGTCTAATCACTGAGTTCAAAAGTGAAAAAAGATACATCTTCCAACCAAGAACTACTACCAAAGTGACCGAGCACCCCAGGTCTCTAACTAAGTTAACTACTAAAATAGAAATCAAACCAAAAAACATGTTTTTGGTGACACGAGATTGCCAAATACCCCAGGATGCTCCTGCATCATATTTTTTGAGTATCATGGGATCAAGAGAGAAATGACTCTTAGATACCTTCCTCAATAGAATGGTGTTTCTAAAAGGAATAATAGGAATTTAGTAGAAATGACACATTACATGATAGAATCAAAGGATCTTTCATTGTTTCTATGGGTTGAGTCTATTAATTCCACATCTCATGTTCTAAATAGATCTCCCACAATTTTTTTGCAAAATATTCTCCTGAAGAAGTATGAAGTGGAATAAAACCAAATGTTATGTATTTTAGAGTGTATTGATGTGAAGCATATGATTATATGTTAGATGAGATTAGAGAAATAAAATTTGATAAGAAAAGTGCTCTGTGCATCTTTGTCCAAGGTATGATGATCAAAGGAAAGGATATAGGTTATATGATCCTACTGTGGAAGATGTGTTTACAAGTAGGGATGAAAAGTTTAAAGAATGGTTTGATGATATGAAAAAATATTGTCCCATTCTATAAGTGGCCATAAATAATCATGAATCTGCCAATGATTTTTGAATTTGTGAGAGTTCTAAGGAAACCTTTGATATAGTTGAGCAATATATTCCTCCTCTAAAGACCAAGAGTATTCAAGATATTTATGAAAGGACTCAAAAAATTAATTTTTCTTTAATTACTATCATAATGAATAATATTCATCCCCAAACATATGACAAGGGTAAAGAAAAATATGAATGGGAAAAAGCTATGAAAAGTGAGTATGATTCTTTGATAAAGAATAAAACTTGGGAATTGGTCAACTTACCCAAGGGTAATAATGTGGTTAACAATAAGTGGGTTTATAAGACTAAGTTCAAGTCACATGGAAGTATTAAGAAACACAAGGCAAGACTAGTGGCCAAAGTGTATTCACAAAAAGGGGGACTTGATTACATAAAAATATTTTCCCCAAGAGTAAAGATTAACACTCTTAGGACTATTATAGCATTGGCAACACATTTCAAGTGGCCTCTTCACCAAGAGGATGTTAAAAATATAGTTTTGAATGGTAAAATTGATGAAGAAATCTATATGACTTAGATTCAGGGAATTTAAATTCTAGGACAACAACACTAGGTTTACAAATTAACGAAGTATTTATATGGTTTGAAACACGCTCCAAGGGACTAGTAAGAAAAAATTAATGAATATTTCTATAAAGGGTAAATTTGGATGATCTTTTAAATAGGGTTTTAATAATGGAAATTTGCATATAAAAGAGACCCTATGCCATATTCAACCATTTAAATTTAATTGTTATGATAAAAAATGTAAATATTGGAAATACTTGCAAAGAATAAAGGAGTAAAATACCTACCTCACATCATAGCAGATCTAGAAATACCCTTTATCTGATGCCTATGTTGAGTTTCTAGAAAATCTACAACCCGATCTAGAATAGAAACACAGAGACGGAGAAAACCATAAATCATTTTCCGATGTGACTCAGTTCTGATTTTGACCCTCAAGTTAATGTCACCATTGACCCATAATTGTTGATTCAGACCTAGTGCAGAATCAACCTCCGATTTTGACCCAACACAAAATATCAATTTTGACCCAGAACAGAATGTCTGATTTCGACTTGTAACTCCTGAAAAAAACCTACAAATATCTAAAAAAGCGGGGTTTGGGGTGGCTATATAGGGTTTTTCCTTATTCAAACCCCCATTTTCATGGTTTCCACCTCCATGAATAGCCAAATATAGTAGAATGTATGTGTGTGTGTTTCTCTTAGGAAGAGCTTTGAACGTAGAATGCCAAGATCTAATCCTCTAGATTAAAACACTAACACAAATTGAAAATGAGAAAGAAATGCATAGATTTGAATATGATAAAGAAATCATACCAAGCCCCCAAGGCTAAAGTATTCCTACCAAACTCATAGTCCATCGTTGCTACCCCATGATAGTATCTTTTGAATTCTTGAATGTTGAAAATGGTAGATCCAAGAAGAAGGAAGAACTCATTCTTACTCCAAAGAAGATCCACAATAGTTTTTTCCTAAAAATGCTTGTATATATTAAGGCATCATCATATCTTGTCCTTCTATATCACCCTCTTTATTTCTTGCATCATCATGATGTCATAATTGTAATTGCATCATGTCTTCTCATGATTTTGTTTCATGAAGAAATGAAGGCAAAAGCGCGAGTGTTTATATAGAGATCTCAATATTGACCTCCTAAGGAAATGCAAGGGACCCAATTTAAAATTTCACCTTGAATTAGGGTCCAATTACAATCACCAACCAAGGAGCGGATGTATTAATTCGAATATCAGAGAAAACACTTCCGCATCCGGACGTAGGAACCTATTTCAAGTTTAGAACCCTGATAAGCTCCAGATCTTAAAGCGGGGACCAATACCTGATAGAGGTCAAAATTGACCTCTACCTTGACCTAGGTAAAGGTAGACATAAATTATGACCTAGGTCAAAATCAACTTCAGCCCTGACCTAAGGTTTCAGGCAGGTCACCTTGAGAAATCTGCAGGATTCCCAGGTCAACCGGGGACCTAGGAAGGTGAGAAAATACACCAGAGTGCTAAGAAGAGGCACAAAGGCCATAGAGGAGGTATGATGAAGATTAGGAGAGACAATAAATAGTTTCTAATTGAAAATAAAACCATAGAGAAGGAAATTAAGGAGGATCCATAGGATCCTAACCCTAGTTTCTTCTAGAAATGGAGAATTAAGTGCTGATGCATCTTAACATATAGATCTAATATGAAAGTGTACTAAGTGACAGTGCTAAACCTACAAAAATGGACGTGCTTTCATTTTAAGATGATACATTTAGCCCTTATTTTATCTTAGATATGACACTACGGGAATATGCAATCTAAAGTAAGAAAACATCATAAAGTAAAAAAAGGATATAGCCAAGTCCTCAATGTGGAGATCCTCCAAGAAACAGTTAGTACCCGCAACCTGTAGCACAAAAGGTTAATGAATAATCCATAGAGAACCTAAGCCTTACTAGGATGAATTTGAGAAGTTCATAGAGCCCCTTATGCACCCTATTTTGGCTTGCTAATTCTGAAAGGTGAAACAAGGTCATAAGGTTAGAGCTAAACACTAGATATGTAGTTTATTGAAAAGTATTTTTCTAAACCTATTAGAAGGATTACAAACCTTCCTAAAATAACTAAAGAGATTAGGTATCTGAATCACAATTCTGACACCACAAATGACACTGAAAATAGAGCTACCAAACTCAAGTTATGATGAAAAGAGTGAATGTCTATCTAAATGCATATAAAGGGAAATTCAAATTTAACCTAGGTAAATTCAAATGAAACCCTAATAAAACCCTAATTTACAGCTATAAATAAGAGAAAGAATCACTTACCTTCTCATTCTTACCATTTTTAGAGTTTAAAAAAAGAAGCAGAATGATGAAGAGAGAACAACTTCGAGTGAGTCGCATGGAGGTCTTGAGAAAGCCCCCGACCAGCGGACAACCACTTCTTGAGGTGAGTTCCTTGTTTTGATATTTGTGATTGGAAAATTCATGTTTTTATAGGTAAGGTTGACCTTGACCCTTTAAGGTCGACTATAACTAGGAAGGTCTCTTCCTTTCTGGGGATAATGTCAAATCTGACCCAAAAAGGTCCACCCTAACCCAAAAAGGTTGACCTTGACCTGGTCAAGTGGGTATTATAGTTGTCTGATGATAGAGTATTGATATGATGCTATTTGTGCTGACAGGATCTTGTCTGTCTCTGAGAGCACCCCATCGGAGGGCTATTACTAACTGTTAAAGATAACTTTTCTGAGTTACAATATGATTAGATAGAACTATTGAGAGATGTGGGATTGTACTGGGTATCAGTCCTAGCAAAGATGAGTTTCCATTGATCCATGATATCAGCCATGATAGAGAGGTGAGATGGGGACACTTGTTCCTTCCATCTTCCGTCAGGAGAGATCATGGTCATAGTGGAGGATGTATATACGATCCTACAACTTCCAGTCTGAGGTCAGCCTATCAGACCAAGAGTGCAGTGGGGTCCTACTGAGGTTTTTTTAGATGGGGAGTATTGTTTGGGATGAATACCACAAATGAGAACATGATCAGATCAGATCACTCTATCAGCCATACTAGCAGGCCCGACACCCTTGGTACATAGAGTGATGCTATGTATAACCTCTTTGGTTGTAGTACCCAACACAAAGGGTACAATCTTCCTAGCACCATTAACCCATCTCGTATGTAGGATGGAGAGTAGCACGATTGTTTTCTCATGGGGCCATAGCATGTTAGCCCATCTCTACCATGAGTTGTGTCAGTTAGTGAGATTCCAGCAGGAGAGTTTTACAATATGCACCTTGGTATAGGTTTGGGTGTTTGAGCATTAAAAATGTACACAACTATAGTGTGTTCTGGCGATGGTATAAGTGAGCACATCAAGAGATTTTTTGATTCTAATAGAAAATGTCTTGCAGTATGGGGGTATCCTCTTTTGGAGGGTACACTTCAATTGTATACTAGGTATTGATGTGATATGGAGACCATACTATTGGATGACAGAGTGGCCAGATATCAACCATGCAGTGATGCCATATTACTATGATAGAGTGATGAGACAGTTTGTTCTAACACAGGGGGTCCCTTACACAGTACCTCGATATGTATACCTGATGAGATGCTATCAGAGACTCAGCACTATACGCCAACATATAGTAGTAGATTTTGTAGATAGGGAGATAGATGAGATCAAGGATACAGAGGCAGTTCATAATCTATCCTATTCAGGTGTCAACAGAGACTATATCAGATATTGGAGTCTACAGGGGACCCACCCCATCTTCCCTGACGAAAACCCCATAGGTGATCCAGGTCTTTCGAAGAGGACATACCAAGGCGGTGACATACTATAAGAGGAGGAGGAGGATCATAGAGATGAGGAGGAGCCCATCTCCTAGGGAGATCCTATGGAGGAGGAAAGAGCAGAGGAGAGAGAATAAGAGAAAGAAGAGTCTAGAGTAGAAGAGGGGACAGAGGAAAGAGAAGAGTCTAGAGCAGAAGAAGGGACGGAGGAAAGAGAAGAGGAGATTCCCCAAGGTGGTAGTACAGGTGTAGATTATTGTGTGGTCTATTTTGTACCATTGAGATCATGACGACCTCCCCATCTGCATACAGAGACACCACTGCCTAGAACCAGACATAGTGAGCGGGGAGAGGGTAGTCAATCCATGCCCCCACCATCTAGATCATTTGGAAATATCTAGGAGGGAGATCCAGGCATGGCATATGCAATTGATTAGAATATATTAAGTAAATGTTTTTCTAAAAGAAGTACTAAAAGAAAAATATGTTTGAATTCTGCAGCTAGAATAGCGGACTGGAGGAGCTTTGTATCTGAGGTCCTAAAGGATGAAGGTATATCCTATCAAATATGAGCTAGCGAGCGAGAGTCCCTTATTGGACAAAGGGATCCTGATAGACATGCAGATATTTTTGCACATTTCCAATGAGAGCTAAGGTTGTGCAGAGAGAGAAAGAAGATAAATTGATGGCTGACCTACAAAGAGATCGGGAACGTAACTATGAGATGAGCATGTCGAGGATTTGCACATAGAATACTATACCCTATAAGGAGAAGTACCCATGGCAATATGGAAACTAGTCCTATAAGTCCATAAAGCGTAGGTAGGTTTGGTGTGCCAATCTTTCGCATGCTTATTAACTATTTTCCTTAGGATTTTTTCAATAACTTTATTCGATGCTTCAACTTGACCGTTAGATTAAGGGTAGTAGGGAGTAGAAAATCTATGTTGAATATGATATTTCTCCAAGAATTTCATGATTTCTTTATTCTTGAAAGAAGTGTTGTTATCGAAAACTATCATTGAAGGAATTCCAAATTGTGCTATAATATGATTAAGGATAAAATCACAAATAACATCCACAGTAGTAGAATGGAGAGGTATAGCTTCTACCCACTTCGTAAAGTAATCTATAGATGTCAGGATGTATGTATGTCCTTCAGAATAAAATGGTGAGATTTTTCCAATAAGATCAAAACCCCAAATACTAAAAGGCCATGGAGAACCTTGATTACAAAGCTCATGAACAAGAGCATGAATTAAATTACCATGATGTTGACACTGAGGACACTTCTTAAAAAATTTAAAAGAATCTTGTTGCATTGTTTTCCAATAGTATCCCATTCTAAGAAGTTTATTAACTAAAGAATTCCCACCAAAATGTCCCACACAAGAACTAGAATGAGTTTCTGCTAAAGCTATCAGAATTTTGGTTCTACCAAGACATCTTAATAGAAAACCATTATAAGAATGTTTGTAAACTGTATCTCCCGAATGATATAACATGCTACAAGTTTTCTAATAAGATTCCACATCTTACTTGTTGCTGATTCTAGAAAAGTATTATCTTTCAAAAAATGAAAGATATGTGAATACCATTCATCCAAATGCAAGTTAAAACAATAAACACCAACCTTATTAAAAATTACAGGGTGTTTAAGAGTATGTATGATAAATTTAAAGTCTTTGGCATTATTATCAAGACAAACCAAAGAAATTGTGCTTGCCATGGCATCCACATGTCGATTATCTTTCCTAGGTAAAGTCTGAATCATATAAGAAGAGAATTGTGAAAGAATATCAAGAACCAAATCTCTATATTGTGTCATTTTATTGTTCCTAGTCTAATAACCTCCTTGGATTTGTTTAACAATCAATTGTGAATCCCTGTAGATTTCCAAGTTTTTAATATTAAGGGATGAAGTTGGTCGTATGCTAGCTGTAAGAACTTCATACTCCGCAATATTATTAGTACAAGGAAAGGTCAATTTATATGACATAGGGATCGATTTATTTGTAGGAGGGACCAAGATAATGACTACACCAGAACTTGTCTTACATCTAGAACCTTCAAAATATAATTCCCAACAATCGTCTTGCTTAATAGCTAAAATGTTCTCATCAAGGAATTCTATTGAGGTAACACTTGTATCAGAATGATGACAAGGAGCTTCAACTAAATAATCAGTTAAAGCTTTTCCTTTAATTGACTTTTGAAGAATGAAATTAAGATCAAATTCTATAAGTAACATCACCCTCTTTGTCAGATAGCCAGAGAGATCAGTCTTTCTGAAAAGGTGTTTTAGAGGATCAAATTTAACAATCACATTGACCTCAACATTCAATAGGTAATGCCTTAGTTTTTGAAAAGCATAAACTAAAGCCAAGAATTTTCTTTCCAAATCGGTATCTCTCATTTCATAATCAAGTAAAGTCTGACTAATGTAGTACACTAGTCTTTCCTTACATTCACTACCATGTTGAGCCAACAATGCACTTACGACATTCACTGTAGCAGAAGTATATAGATAGCCTTGTTTATTAAATTCAGTGGGTTGCAAAATAGGAGGATTAGCAAGGTACTCCTTAAATTTCTCAAAGGATTGTTTACATTCCTTATTCAAAAAAAAAGTGGTATCTTTTCTAAGAAAGGAAGTGAAAGGAATAGTTCTATCAGCTAAGTTATGAACAAAGCAACGAATAACTTATATTTTTCCTTGTAAACTGTGTAATTGAGAAATATTCTTAGGAGGAGGCATGTTTACAATAGCATCAATATTTTTAGTATCAACCTCTATGCCTCGCTTAGAGATTATAAATCCTAATAATTTACCAGAATCAACTCTAAAGGAACATTCCTTAGGATTAAATATCATATTATAACTCCTAATTCTTTCAAATATTTGCCATAAAATAAACACATGATCCTCTCTTTGTATAGATTTTACCAAGATATCATCCACATGATCTTCCAAAATCTTATGCATGTAATCATGAAAAATCAAAGTCATAGTGCGTTGATAAGTTTCTCCTGCATTTCTTAATCCAAAGGGCATCATGACCCAAAAAAATATTCCCCAAGGTGTTATAAATGTGGTCTTAAGTTGATCTTCAATAGGGATAAAGATTTGATTATAACCTAAAAAACCATCCATAAAAGATAATAAAGCATGACCCGCAGTCGAATCCACAATCATATCAATATTAGGTAATGGGAAATCATCTTTTAAGGATGCCTTATTTAAATATCAAAAATCAATGCACATCCTTATCTTATTTTCTCCTTTAGAAAAATCCACAATATTGGAAATTTATTCAGAGTAATCAATAAAGCGAATGAACACAACACCTAATAATTTTTCAATTTTGTCTTTAAGTAATAAGACAATGCCTGGATTCATCTTCCATATTTTCTATTCACAGGTTTAGCATTAGGTTTGAGAACAATATTGTGAGTAAGAATCTTAGGAACTATACCCGACATATCCGAATATGTCCAAGAAAATATATCCTTATATTCAAGTAAGAGGGAAACCAATTGATCATGTTCATCTTGATTCAAACATTTCCCAATTTTGATTTATTTTTCAGAGTCATTCACATCCATTT
>MU224631.1:587349-606313 GCA_018584345.1 Thuja plicata | reverse complement strand
AAATCATTAGAATTATAGTTAAATTCATTTGGACATATAATTAACTCAATCTATTTTACATATACATTTTTTAGCATATGTATGCAAATTTAATATTATGAATATAAAAACATTACATACCTTAAAATTTCTAGTGTCTCCTTTTAGTCTAAGGGATAAGCATAAAATCTCATTAAACCTTGATGGATAATCCATTTCTAGAAGGATGTTATCTGGAAGAAGGGCATCTAATGTTAATGTAGGTTGCAACATGGTTACATGATATCCTGAACTTGTCGCACCATTTTCTAAATATTCTTCTAAACTTGGTATGTACCCATTAGCAAGCCACTCTGCTTCTTTTGTAAGGCCTATTAGATAATGTTCCCACTACACAAAGAAAAACAAGTTCACTTAAATTTGAGTGATCTTCTTTATGTAAAAATGATATATATGAGTTAAATTGTAAAAAAAAAGTCATTAGAACATTCAAATTAAAATGTAAAATAAATTATATAAATTTTAAAAATTTCAAATAAATTTTGAACTTATCATAAAATAATATATCATATCTCTCTATAAAAGAAGTAGTCATTTAAAATAAAAATAAAAAAACTTAATAAAAACATAGAAGAAAAATAGAAGCCTCTTTCCAAGTTGTGCTATCACTATAATGTGAATTCTAATTAAAATAAAATAAAAAGGAAAGTGAGAAAAGAGTAGCATTTGTTCAAACAACCAAATAAACAAACATTTATGTTTGTGCTACTAGCTATAACTAGAAAATCCATGATGACATATTATCCGTCCATGGAACCGGCCCACCACTACTTTATCTTGCATGTGAAAAATAAGATTCAACATGATATCTTCAACGAGAACCAACTCCCTCTCTTTTTGAATCCTTACACATCGCCTTTTCCTTTGAAAAGCGCGAACCCAGGGAGCCAACTCTCTTTGTGATCGGAGCACCACCTTCACGAACACTACCCATTGAGGTTTTAACAAGATTGGCCGGGGAAGGCCCACACTGTCGACTACCTGAGTAACTGGATAAGAATCCTTCTAGACTGCCGATGGAATAAGAGTTTACCGAAACTACACTGTGCACCTTCGACTATGAATCCACAAACACCTTCACTCGATCTGCCACACCCACCGCGATGAAGGTTGAGCCATCAGCCGTAGATCTAATGCTTGCAGTACCGATTTAACACGTGCCACGTTTACCTCTGAGGGTATTTGTATCTCTGACAGGGGTGTCAGTACTGATACGACAAGCCAAGACATCCCTACTCTCCAATGCTAATGTTTGTGGATCATTCAGAAAGATGACCAAAGGATTAGGTCCGTGAGGGATAGTTTCCTTAGAACCTAGTCAAAATGATAGGTCATTTTAACACCCTCCCATTGGTAGATTATTCTCCATAGCCCCAATCTCATTCGAAGAACCAACACCTCTAAAAAACCTTGATCCAAACCTGGGTCGACCTTGTCCTTTTCCCATTTCTAAGTCAAATCCTCTTCCGAGGGGAGAAAGGGAAAACTCATCCCATAATCCACCAGGCCATCACCATAATCCATTGCTCTTCATACACCACCATCCCAAGGTCCCTTTGTCAATGGGATCCATGTCAAGTTCTAAAACTACTTCTCTAATTAACCTATAGTTACCGTGGGTCATTAATATTCATTTTTCCCTCTGCCACTAACATTATAATCTTTATTAGATTAGGACTCATAAGACATTTAGACCTCTCTAACAATATTGATAATTAGGTATAGAATGACTTCTTTCTTTGGAATCCTTTTTTCTTCAAATGTGCATCAATTCTAAAATACCATGCTCTCGGTGCTTGTTTCAGTCCATATAGTGCTTTCTTTAGTCTGCATGTAGGATGTACCTTTCCTTTCTTTGTGTATCCTCGTGGCTAGTCCATGTAGATACCTTATTACAAAAATTCATTAAAAAATGCACTTGAACATCAACAATAATAGAAGGGGATGAATTTTCAAATTATTTTGTGCAACCCTACTATTATTAAGGAAAATCGTCCTAGTTTGACTCATTTTTGTTACAGGTACAAAGGTTTCATTCTAATCTATTCCTTCTCTTTGTGCAAAGCCTTTGGCTACTAATCTTGCTTTTTGCTTATCAATACTTCCATCTTTTTTTGTGGCAATTCAATTAACTCCCAAGTATCATTTTTCATCAAGGCATTCTATTTGTCCTGCATCGCTTTCTCCCAAGCTTTGTTTCCTTCTGTTTCTTCAAATGTTACATCAAACAAACAACGTCATCAAATCAATATACCAATATCACCATCAGGCAATGACAATTAATCAGTCAACCAACACCATCGTCAATAATAAATAGCATCAATTCACAACATCATTATTGAGTCCATAAGCAATCAACCAATACCGAGCATCAATTCATTAAGAGCATTATCATCAACAAATAAACATTACCATTTTCAGCAGACGTCGATATCGTTTAAATAACATCATCAAGATCATTAGTCAACATCAATACCAAAACATCACTATCAAATCAATCTATCAACCTAAAGTCATTGACCCATTTCATCATGCACAACTAGGATATTATGAATGAACCATCCTCAAGATTAGAATCACTTTCTCAAATCATCATCAGCACAGTCAACATTGGTATCACCATTTCATCATCCATCCATCAACATCAAATATTAGTTTGCAGCAACAGTCATCGAGTCTCACTCGAATCACAACTTCAATTCTCATAAAATCATTGGCAGCACCAACCAGTGAGAACATTAACAACAATCATCGGCATCCCCTACTATTTGTATAGGCAAACAATCATTAGAAATCACTATCCACCATCAAATCACATATCAATCATCAGCAGCATGGAATCAAATGTAAATCATCAGCAGAAATATCCAGCGGCATTAAACTCTCATCCATCATTAGCAGCATCATTTTACACATCAACCAGCAGCACCATCACATCAATCATAAATCTTTAGCAACATAAAATGACACATCATCTATCAACATCAGAAAATAAATCATAAATCAGTAGTAGGGCCCTAAGCGTAGGTAGCAACAGGCCTATAGAAATTCATAGGCTGCTGGTTCTATTGCTAGCTCTTATACTGCTGGTGGTGGTACTACTATCTCTGCTAGACCTGGAACAGAAGTTCCTGGGTATGTAACTACTGCTGGGTAAGGAACTGCAGTGGTGGGTCGTAAGAAACTACTACTAGTGGGCCAGGAACTGCCGCTCGTGCTGCAAAAAATCTGAATAACTAGCTAATGAACTCCCCTACAAATTCTATGGAGTGGAGGTGCTTTCACTCGTACTGGCTCTTATGATGTTGGTGGATCAGCAGACTCCTGCCCTTCTAGCTGATAGCTTTGTTACTGGTCCTGGGGCAGGGTGGTCTTTTGGCCCTACCATTCTATAGGCTAGTCGGTGGGGGGCACCCCACCCATCCTTATTCTAGCGACTATTCTTTATTTGGGGGGGGCTAGCAACTCTCCTTACCCTTTGCCATAGTAGGGGCGTGGGGCGTGATGATGCAAAGGGGCCCACTGCATGCATGTGCATTCACTTGCACCATGTTACATATAGAGAGATGCAACCCTACGGCACTAAGCTATCTCCTCCCTACCAGAGCATCGGCACCCTATAATTTGATAGGGCGCTGCTGGCCACCCGAGCAAGCGGATACTGCAGCAGACCCAATTATTCTAGATAGTTTGTGAATGCAGACGTGCCCCCAAATAGCCCGGCACTATTCATATTACGTCTAGAATAATGTGCTGCTAGCCCTATGGGCAGAGATTAGATTCTATACGTAACATTCATATAACAATAGGGGCCACCCATTTTATGTAGAGAACTGAGCCCTATTATTATTATTATATTATTCAACTATAGCCATAGAATAGTAGGGGCCCCCTACTACTACTTTAGGTAGGTCGCCCATTATTTTCTTTCCATCCATTCTCAGAAGGGTACGGGCCGCCGGAAGTCTTCTTATCGTACGCGCCCCACCAAGTCCTTATCACGTGATCTGGCTATCTAATAAACGCCCTACTCTATCACAGGGGAACTGACGCCTAGCAGTGGATTCTAGAATAGCAGTGGAGATGCACAGGAATTGGAACATCGAGTGGTTGTGCGACCCAACATGCCCCGGTCTCGAGTGGGATGGATATGCCTATCTTCTAAACCGGATCCACCTTAGAATAGTAGGGCGTCCAGTTGTCTCGAACCAGAAATGATTGCCCTTTAGAATAGTAGGGGCCCTACCTCCTATGGAACTTTATCAAAAAAATATGCTATTTTTTGTGCCAATCCGATCTCATAACCTACCAGCCGCCCTACTATTCTAAGGGGGGTATCGAAACAAGATCGAGAGGGCTGGCCCCATAGAATAGTAGGGCATTGCACTTAGAGGAGAAGCAATAAAAGCTGGTGGGCTTGAGGCACGGATGAACCAGTTAGCTCCGGGAGGAGAAAAAATAGAGATGGGGGAGAGAAAGGTTGAGAGATGACATGGATGGAACATTTTTTGGATTACCAACGCCGGTTGCCCATAGAATTTTAGGGTGGCCCCTTCAAATAGTAGGGCAGCTGGGATCAGATCAATTACTCAATAGCGATAGATGAGCTACTCCAATCATTTCTAACCATTCACTCGATCAATATCCCGGTGCAGTGAAGTGGGGGGGCCCCTACTATTCTATGGTGGTTGGGTTGGGTGGGAGGCCCTATCACTCCCACCCAACCCTACATAGCTCTATATCCGGGTGGGAGGGAATCATAGGGTTAATTAATCAGCTCATAACTTAACCCCCCTGGGCCCCAACCCCACACTAATGGCATCAGCCCGCTAGCCAATAATATAATAATAGGCAAATAGTAGGGGCTTGCTAGCCTAGTTCATTAATGCACCCCCATAAAATTGTAGGGAAATTATAGTTGGGGGGAGGGCCCTACTATTCTAAGGGAGTGCCGTTGGGTGGGTGGGAGGAGATGGCGGTTGATCGCTCCATCTAGAGCAGGGGATGGGACAAGAAGGGATGAGCAGCAATGATCGCCTATAGTTCTAGTGGGAAATTCTATTGAACACTCAATCCTAGAATATAGTAGGGGCACAATAACTCTCTCCAACTAGCCTAGAAAATAGTAGGGGCCCGCAGGGGAACCGACGAACTAGAATTCCCTGCATGAGAACCTTATCCCCCTAACTACTAGAATTCCCTCCTAGGGGCCCTAGCTGTTCCCACCCACCCGAACTTTAGCCCCCCCATCTATATAATTCAGGGTTGGGTGGGAACTATAGTGCGTTGAAAGCCCCTACTATTAATTGGGTTCCGGTTTGAATAGTTGTTGTATGCAGGGCCCCCTACTATTTGAAAGGTAAGGGCCCTACTATTCTAATGGGCGTTGCGAATTGCCCTATCAATTCTATGGGTGCCTAAACCGCTAATCTTCTGCCTAATCTTCTGCCCCGCCATGTTGTAGATCGAGTTGCGTTCAGTAGATCGAGATGCCTAATCTTCTGTCTAATCTCCTAATCTTGCTCCTGTGCTAAATAATGAGGAAAGTGCACCTAATATAGGGCATATTTTAGGAGGGGTAAGGGGAGGGAATAATAGAATAATAGGACTCCCACCCCCGCATGTTACGTATAGAATCTTGCATTTATCACCCAACAAAGATTTTAATAGGTGCTTCAAAATAATAGAATAATAGGCTTTCTGATTCCCCAGGCCCTACCATTCTATAGGGATTCTATACGTAACATGCCTTTTTCCGAGATTGGTCTTCAATCTTTCTTGATAACCCCACCTCGGGTTGTGTATGGGAGGATTGGTCCGCACCATCACCTCGCTGGGTTTGAATGGTGAGATCTCGCCCAAGAGACTTGTTGGGATGTGCACTTCATTGATTGGTTCAGATGCAGAGTATGCCCCTCTCATAGGTAGGTTAGTCTACCCCATAAAGTATGCACCTCATTTGTCTCTATTGGTTGGTGCCCCTTAGAATAGTAGGGCCACCTGGAAGAAGTCTATCTCGATTGGTAGAGATGGGAACCACCTCAGATGGGATGGGACTAGCCGCTGTGGATAGATAGAATGCTTGGTGAGCACCGGTACTCCATGAGCTAGGGCTGTAGAGATGGACTGCTTGGTATGCACCCGCGCCTAAACGAGGGTTGGACCTGCTGAGAAAGAGAATGAGTGGTCAGCACTGGTAGCCCACTATAGATAGGGCATAGGTAGCATAGGAACCACACCTCACCAGGTCGGGATTGGTCGAGATTGAATAGATTGGTGTTCACGGGTAGCTCAATGAGAGAGGCTAGGTTGGACCAGTGTGTCTGTTTGTTCTTCCCAGGGTGCCTCTCGCTGAGAGGTGGTTGTCTCAATCAGTCTTTACTACGTAGCTAATCTACGGAAATGGCCATAGAATAGTAGGGCACCAGCAACCCTCTACTAATTAGTTCCTTCTCTCACTTTCTCTCCCTTCTGAAATAATAGAAAGGCCCTGTGAAGAAGAAAATAACATATATTCTCTAGCTTAACCCATAGCCCTACAATTCTATGGCCCTATTATTCTATTATTGCCCTGGCGAACCCCTCCCTTTCTATAGTAGGGGGAAAATAGGGCCCTACTATTCTAAGAGTTGGTAAATTCAATACTTAAAGGTGGCCTATTCAACCCCCTTCATATTATTGGGCGCATAAAATAGTAGGGGCCATTGAACTTGGTTAGGTTTGGAGAGATGGTAAAAAAGAGAAGGTTCCAGGTCACCCCCTATAGAATTGTAGGCATAACTAATCTTTTAGGGGTGAGCGAGCCCTTTATAATAGTAGGGTTCTCAATGGAGAGATGGTCCCAAAGCTCCCTATAATGAGAGGGGCCTATGGGTCATCATAGAATAGTAGGGCACAGTCATATGAGCGAGCCCTTTATAATAGTAGGGTTCTCAATGGAGAGATGGTTTCAAAGGGCCCCTACTATGCTATGCCCTATCCTCTATAGTGGGGTCGCCCTATAGAATTGTAGGCAGTCTATGGAGCCAAAGCCTTTACCCTTCAAAAAAGAGTAGGGGTAGGGGCCGTTGCTAGAATAAGGAGGGTAGATTAATTGGTTGGAGGATTCTAGTGGAGATCAAATTGATTCCACCTGACTTGTTACGATTCAACTCCACCTTACTCGATTCAATAGTTGGATGGCCGGTGATCATAAAATGGGTTGGGCCCTCTAGAGAGTAGGGACAAGGAATGAATTGTATAAATACCCCTGAAGACTGGGTTGGAGCTGGAGGATGAACGGTTATATGGAATCAATAGATTGCCTGGACTGACTAAACCTGCCTTGCCCTGGAAGGCAGCCCCTGCAATTTTTATGGTGATCTCTTTATTGGGTGGGTGGGAGGAGCCCTTTAGCCCCCCACCCAACCCCACACACGAGGCTGACTATAGGCCACCATAAAAAACTATAGGTCGCCTCAACTAATCAATAATAAGAGGGGGGGCCAGGGGGGCTATGGGGCAGCGGCCCCTCCCCTTACCCCTCCTAAAATATGCCCTATATTAGAAAGGGGGGGCTATGGGCTACGCATTGGTGGTGCCCCATAAAATTTTAGGGCTCTGCAACCCACAGAGGCAGACAGATCACCTTTGTATCTGGAACCCCTACTATTCGCCAAGGGCAGGAGGCCTTAGCCCTACAATAATCTAGAAGGGGGGGTAAGGGGGTATGGGGGCATGAATGTTACGTATAGAATCTCGAGCTCCCTGGCCCCTTCAAATATAGGGCGTAGGGCTACCCCAAATGAACAAATGAATAATGCCCAACAATAGGGGCTGAATAAGAAGTCAGCCTTCCTCCTTATAGATTTCTCCCTGTGCCTTCTATTAGAACAGAACATGGAACTCACTACTCCATCGGAAAACAAAATGACTGACTATAGCACCGATCTAGAGGTTTCTGAGATCGGTCGAGTGGTCTCAGTCGGAGACGGGATTACAAGTGTCTATGGACTGAACGAGATTCAAGCTGGGGAAATGGTCAAAATTTCCAGCGGTGTGAAAGGAATAGCGTTGAATCCTGAGAATGAGAATGTAGGTATCATCGTATCCGGTAATGACGTTGCCATAAAAGAAGGATATCTAGTCAAGCGGACTGGATCTATTATGGATGTCCCCGTGGGAAAGGCCCTGCCAGGTCGTGTGGTGGATGTGTTGGGAGTACCTATTGATGGAAAGGGGGCACTACAAGTCGAGGACGCCGAAAAAAGACGTATCGAAGCGAAAGCCTCTGGGATTATTGAACGTAAATCCGTGCATGAACCTCTGCAAACAGGGTTAAAAGCGGTGGATAGCCTGGTTCCTATAGGCCATGGTCAACGATAACTGATCATTGGGACCGACAAACTGGGAAAACCGCTATAGCTATTGAGATCATATCAAACCAGAAGCGCTCCCACCGCCCTACTATTCTATCGGTGGGCACCTCTGATAGTGTGTATCGTGGGCGCCCCCATAAACATTCTATAGCTACACCACCTCCCATTGAAAAACAAATCCTAGTGAGAAAAAACAAAGTCAGGTGGGTCGATAGGATAATCGCATCCATCCACCTGCTATTCTTACGGTATTACTACCGCATCCCACCCTAGTGTCGTACGGGGTTAAAATGGCTACTATCTTTCGGGGTCACCTGCCTTTGGAAACAATGGTTTGGTGGTGGTCTCCAAATCATCGAGTGTGTGGGAGGAGAAGACCTCGATCTAAATTGCACCCCGCTGGCCGATGAGCCGGAGGTCCCTCCATATGACCTGGATCTAAACCGAACGCCACCAGCCGATGAGCCAGAGGGACCTGAATCCCCATCGAGCATAGAGGAAGGAACAACCTCGGTCGATCAAGGGGCCCCTTCCTTTAGCACTCCACCGGAAATGTGGCTCGATCCCCAAGTGCAAATCTGGACATCCAGACTTGACGCGCCACTTAAGGTAACTCCGAAGTGGGCCGAGCGACACATTCATCATTCTGGGGGTTACGCGAAGGTGTTCGCAGAAACAGATTTGCGAGTCATTTCGGAGCCGCCCAAGGCGACAGGTCAGCTCGTTGAGTCATACAAAAAAATATTGATTATCTTTCAGGATAAAACAATAGCACGAGCTGAAGATTTTGTAAATAGTGGTTCTCTAGAATAGTTGACTAGTTTAGACTAGAATAGTTGTACTAGTTTATATACGTAATACCCAGGCGGGCCTAAACTAGGTCATGCTTAAATGGTAGTTATTACTAAAAGGGGCAGGTCAGCCCCTACCATTCTATAGGGGTCAAATGGCCAGTTAAGTTGGTGATGACCCATCCTAGTTCCCCTACTCACAAATTCTTCTTTAGTCCGCTAAGGCCCATAGACTCGGTCGGGCCGACCCCTATAGAATGGTAGGGACTACTAATATCTATAATAGTAGGGTGGGAGGCCATAATGTCGTAGCGGGGTTCAAGAATTAATGGTGGGGGGGGCCCTACCCCCCCTTTCAATTTATAGGGCGTGCCCTACTATTCTATTGCGTTGGTGGTGGGGGAATTAATTATTCCCGGGCTAACCTATAGGCAACCCTGTTCCCCCGGCAATTTGATAATCTTAATCCGCGGCCCGCCCAATTCTATGGGCCCTACTATTCTAAAGCGCCATTATTGATTACACTTAGCAGCAGTCCACTGTTTTGCCAAGACCGCTGCTGTTGTTGGGGTGCACATCGATCTCTATCTAGTTGGGGTAGCAGGGAACTTAGGAGGATAATTGTTCAACCTCTTCCCTTATAAATAGTAGGGCTGTTCGGCCCCGCTGCGTTCGAACAGATTACGCGATACCCTTTAGAATAGTAGGCAGCGAATGCTTGCTGTTCCCTAACAATTATCCACTACCCATGAAGGAGAATAGTAGGGGCCGGCCCCTTACGGCTTCATAGGCAGGTGGGAATCATAGGGTTCCCCGCTGTTGTGCCGACCATAGCCTATCTCTATATAGCCAGGGGGCCGCTGTTCCGCTTTAGAATAGTAGGGCCCATAGGATTTTTTGGGTGGGGCCGGGGGTGATCGATCTCTGCTGAGATCCATCTCTGCGTAGAATTGGCTAACCTTCAATCGACGCCCTATCCCCGGCCGGGGTAGGGGCCCCCCCACTTAATTGGGGGGTGGGCATGTTACGTATAGAATCTGCTGGCCGCAATTCGGCAGCCCATAGAATTGTAGGAACTTCATTTTATTGAATATCAGGAAGGAGGGCCCTTTCACTATAAATCCAATTTTCTTTAATGACAATATTACACATCGAGTTTGATGGAGAGTTGCCTGAGTTGACTGCCCCTACTATTCTATGGCAGCGGCAGCCCGCAAGCAGAGCAACAAAAAAAGAAGTAGCAACCTACCCCCCCGATGTGTAAGGGTCGGCCCCGCCGATATCATCAGGGCCCTATCTCTATATCGACAGGTTCTCTGCACGCCCCCCCACCAACTATATCCTCTGAAACTATAGTCCCATCCAACCCCCATATATTTGGCAGGGCAGTCTCCCACCCTGCATTGGGGGGCATGGACCCACCCCCGCGGCCCTTACATGTCGTAGGGGAATAATAGAATAAGCCTGCCTGATGAACTGCCTACAGGGGTGCATTTCATGTTGACTTGAATCCTACTCTTATAAGGACATGTGGAGACACCGATCTATATATATATATGTAATATGGCAAGTTGGAGTGCTGGTGAGGTGCTGCTAATGTGCTTTCAACATACTATGGCAAAGGGCCGGTGCAGAGGGCTACGACTTGGCTTATATTGAAACCCTTAGAATAGTATGGGCGGTTCATCACTAAAGGGCATAGAGTGGGGTAGGGATAGGACTCGACTATAGCTTGGTCCTCCTTTATTTGATCTGATCCGGGCACAGGCTATGGATCATCTTCCATATCCAGTTGAAGATCGATCGAGCTCGTTTCTCTGCAGCCACGGATTTAGTGGACCAGTAGCCTATGGAACCACACGAACGCATTGCATTGCCCATCACCGAGCACCATTGATCGGGACACATCAACTAAAGTGAGTGCCCTACTATTCGGCCGGCAGCTGGTTCGCGGTCGACCGGGTCAGTTGCTACTCAAATTGGTGTACCTGGGGGTCTCGATCCCGTTATGGATCTACTATAGCTACTCGATCCTGAGAAATAAAATGGATCTGGATCTATCCCTACACCCAGAGTATCTTCTACGGGATATGGAACTCAATATCAATCTGGAACTAGAGGGGGTGCTTGCTTCAATAGCTTGCTATAGATACTGCTGCTAGCTTTGTTACTGATGCCACCTCAACAACTGGCTATGGATCACGCTGCCCCATCATCATAAGTCCATCTGCATCGGTATGGGTTTTTTTTGCCTGCCGGATCATCTTTCAGTGGTGGCTCTTCAGCGACATGGAACCTACAGGTATGCTACTAATGCTATTGGTACTGCTCTTGCCATCATTGGTAGATATGCCTCTATTTCTACTAGCGGATATGGGTGTGTATCTACTGTTGTTGGTACTGGGTAAGCGGACATGCTTTTTCTTATACTGGTGCATCTGTCTCTATATCTGGAACTCCTGAAGCTGTAGGATCTGGAACTAGCTACGCAACTACTTATATCAATTACTTGGACTAGAGGATCTGTATCTCGATCTATTTGGGACGCTTCTGGCTTTGGAACTGCTCTTGGTGTTACTAAAACTCAATCTCGACCTGGAACTGTGTCTGGCTCTGATGCTTAGTAAAGAAGGTATACAGCCTATGCCTATGCCTATTCCTTTGCTTGCTGCTAGCTCTGGAACTGCTTCCTCTCCTCGGTAGGGCCTTCCCTGGTGCTGGTAGTTCTGGTAATGCCTCACTTATGCACCAACTATAGTTCCCTTGCTTATGACGCAAAAAACTGGCTCCACTACTGTCTGTGCTCCCGCTGCTCTTGGTGCCTCCCCTGCATCTTTATCTGTCCCTGATGAACTCTACTACTGGTACTGGATCTTTATCTATATGAGATGCTGGCTAGCGAGATCTACTAGATATGCTGCTGGATCTGCTGGTTCAACTGGCTCGACTGGACCAAGAAAAACTGGTGCTACCATAATATACAAAGTGGTGCTACCACTGCTTTCTTGTTGAATGCTTGTGGTTCTCTGGGTTTTTTTCCCCATAGAATAGTAGGGGAGGCGATGGCTTGTATGCCTTTACCTTTCACTCCGCCGCCCCCACAGGCCTCTGCAACATAAACTGCTATTGGTGGTGAATAATCAGCCCCCCCCACCCCCACCCCCCCAATAAGTTATGGTTCGCCATGGGAAACAACTTATTAGGGGGGGGGATTGGGGGGGATTGGGGGGATTGGGGGGGTAGGGTGCATGGTAAGGGGTAGGGCATCAGTTGTATCACATAGATAACCTATGTAGGGCAGAGGATAAAGAAATGTTAGGCCTATAGATAGTAGGGCCACAATAATCTTTTTAGGGGGCCATACCATACCATAAAATTATAGGGCTAGGGCTAGGGCTAGGGCTAGGGCTAGGGGGCCCATAAAATGATAGGGGGCATAGGGTAGGTGAATGAGATGAAGGATTTCGTAGGGGGCTAATTAGAACTAATTGAGTCAGTAGTGTCGCCCTATTGAGTTCCATTGTAGGTAGTCAGTAGACCAGACAAATGATCTTAGTGCCGCATATTATTGTGGCCCTACTATTCTAAAGGCCCCTACTATTCTAAAGGCCCCCTACTATTCTAAGAAACAATAGGTCTTTCTGAAATTTACATGCACTATCCCTTTCCTTCGCCTCTATTACTATTGAGGGTTAGCGTACCATTCTCCTTCGCCTCTGAGGGTTAGCGCACCATGTTTCTGTTGTATGGAGGGTAGTCTCATGAGTGCGATCCCTTGGGTCAGTGTTATTCCTCTGGCAGAGGATTGGCCTGTATGGAGTGGGCGGTCGGTATGGCCTTACGTAAAGCCTTGCATCTCGCATTGGTTCCTGCTGAGTGGGATGCGATCCGATCCCGTGTATCTCTCGAGGGATATGGGAATGTAAGAAATATTTTCCTGTGCTGTGTGGGGCATTATGGGTAGTATCTCATGCGGTCTCGATTGTTAATTCTACCAGAGTATGCGGAGCATTTTGGCCATCGTAATCTACCAAACTATCCTGGACTCTGTGGTGTAATCTTAGTATGTTGCGTATTACTGGTAGGTAAAAGTGATTGCTTTGAGTCAATCCTTTGCATGCAATTCTTTGAGTGAATCCTGCATTGGGATCCGATGCCTTCATTGATTTATTGGATGGATAAGCAATGTCTCTATCTTGGTAATTTGGGGATGAATGCGCTTACTCAACCAGTGTTATGCACTGTCTAACTTCGATATGCATTTCATATCTAAAGAATGTCTTGTGTGAGCCCTACTATTCTAAAGGAGCCTATGGGAAATGTGTGTTTGAATCCGCTCTAGGCTTGTGTGGGCACCTTTTCTGTTCGCCCCCTATCTCCTCTCTGGATGGGTATGGGAATGAAGATTCCAATCTTTGCTTCGCATGTTGTGTAGTGAGTTGCTTGCGTTGCTGCATGTTGATGCAGTAGGTCCTTCTTGCATTGTTGGGATTAATCCATCTAGATAGAAAGATATGTTTGGTGCCTACGCCTACCCCTACAATAATCAATCAATCCCTACTATTCTTAAGGGGCCGGGGCAGGGCGGGGCGGGCCCCTACAATAATCTATGGCTAGGGGCCCCTACAATGATCTATGGCTAGGGGCCCCCACCCCCACCCCACCCCCACCCCACTATTTTAAGGGTAAGGGTAAGGGTAAGGGCCCCTTCACCTATTATTATAAGGGTAAGGGTAAGGGTAAGGGTAAGGGTAAGGCAGGGCCCCAGCAAATAGATTATTGCTATGGGAACGGGCATAGTTTATCGCTATCGGATGCCCCTACTAACGTTCCCCATAGAATAGTATGGGAATCCGCATGGCAGCACTTTGCATGCACACCTACTATTGTGCCAGCAGGAGTGGGACCCTACCCTATATTATAATGGGCCCCCCTAGCCTAGAATTTTATGGGTATGGGCAGATCCTTTAAAATAGTAGGGCCCCACATTATATAGGGAATCTGGGGAGCGGAGCGAAGAATAATCGGGCCAGTTTTTAACAGGATAATTGGCAGAGCTCATCTCCTTGCACCTGGGGGGCTGGTGAAGAGACCAAACGATATCTCCTTGTTAACCCCCTAGGGCGATATTTTTCTGGTTCCGAGATTCTGCATCGAGACTCAATCTCACTACTTCAGCAGCTCCTCGCGACACATTAAGTTGATCCAGCTGGGACATCATGATACATTCTAGCAGATTCTTCATCATGAACGATCATTCAAAGGCCTAAGAACAACAACTATATAGGGAGGGCAGGGCATTATTCGAGATAGGGGCATTTCTTAGACTCACCATTGGCATTAAGCTACTTAAAGAGGGGGCCGAGCGAGACTTCAATATATGCATTCCGATATAGTGGTCATTTTAACGGTCATTGGATTGCATTGGCTCTATCTAGAACTGTATCTCCTCCTACTGCCTTAGGTGCCCTTGCCTTTGCGGGTGAAACTGCAATGGGTTCTTACTAAGCATCTGGATATGGAGATTAATCAATAGAATCAACGAAGTAAACTGGGTTTCAAATTGGCGATCAAACTGGAAGAAGGGATGCTCTTGGCATTGGGCATACACTGGGATTTTATCCCAATCGTTCATAGGACCCCAAGACCTAAAATCATAGACACGGAGCAAAAACTGGGGACCGCTCTACTACGCTTACATGACGATCATCAATTACAGGCCCTACTATTCTAATGGGGTAGGTCGAGTGACACAAACACTTACATTATACAAGGTAAGGCACACAGGTCAGGAATAAACCAGTACACTATACCTATAAGAATGGAAGGAGGGAAAACAACCAAAGGCCCATTATACTTCTAGTGCTGGTTTTCTTTTGTGTTTGAAACAGCCTATGTCTCCTGGTCCACTTCATTTGGTCCTGCTCCCATTCATAATGCCTGTGCTTCTGCCTTTGCCCCTACCTTTGTATCTGCTATTACCACTCGATCAATTGGTTCAAGGGAAGTGGCTTACTTTTCCTTTTCCTATGCTTTGACAACTACAATAACACAGTGCCCTTTGGGGATGGGGTCTCGATCTGGCAATTAAACTGCTTCCTGGGATGTGCAAAAACCCTCCACAGGACAAGATGCTAAACCTGAGGGTAGACTAGAGGAAGGAAAGCTGCCTTTGCTACTGTATCTACCCCTGCCTCTACTACCTGTGCTCCTGGAGGATATGAAACAATAGCCTATGCTGTTGTCTCTAGTACTATCTCTGGCTCTGCTGCTGTAGGATATGAAACAGGTAGAGGGGCTGCTCTAGCTACCTTTGACCTAGCTATTGCTACTGGTGCATCTCGTTCGGATACTATATAGATGCTGCTAGATCCACTTCTAGCTGTGTTACTGTCTTTGCTTCTGGAACTAGATCTTCTAAAGCTGTTGATGGTGGTGTTGCTGGTTCCCCATATAGATAGAGGGCCCCCATATAGATAGAGGTCTGCTACTGGCGGATATAGCTATGTATCTGCCTCTATAGCTAATAATGGTGGTCACACTGCTAGCTTTGCTACTGCTTCTGGGGCTCTATCTAGAACTGCCCCTACCATTTTAAGGGGATCTTCTCCTGCTGCATCTTTAACAACTGGTTATGCTGCTGTTGGTTCCCCATATAGATAGAGGGCTGGATCACCGACTGGATCAATAGGATCGACTGATGCATCAATGGCCCCCTACTATAACTATACTAGCAGCCGGGGCGACAGGTTCAAGCTAACAGCAACTGGGTAAAGATCAGCTGTGACCTATACTGATGGATATGCTGGTCCTGGATCGACTTATGCTACTGGTGCGTCTGGTTATGCTTCTGGTTCAACTGCTTCACCGACTGGATCTACTGGCTATGGCTCTGCATCTGCTGCTGTTGGATCTACTGGTGCTGGTGCCTAGAATTGGCTCTTTTTCTGGCGGCTCTAAATAGGCATCTGGAGGGCCCTACTATTCTAAAGGCATGAGCCTTGGACCTAAATCTCCAATTGGATAAACTACTCGGTCTCTAGGTTGATAGGACCTGTGCTTATCAATGCAGCACTTATCAATGCAGGCTAATGCTGATGATTGCCCTTATAATAGTAGGGCTCCTTCTCCTTTGCTCATGCTGATAGGTAAAAAACCATCCATCATACCTCTCCGCTTGTGCCGTTTATTATCTATAGTTAGTTTGGGGAGCATAAAAGGATAAAACACCTGTGTACCCACCTATGCTACACACTATGTTAATTAGGGACTTACCTACTAGTTACTCGCTAGGCTAACAGCTAAGAGATTACTGCATCTGAAACTGCGGGTTCTTCCTTTATCTTTACCATTGGTGGTTATGGATCTATAGGCTCTGATTCAGGGTAACTTAAGTCAGCTGGCTATGTATTATATGGATTTGGATCGGCTGGGGAAGTGGTTTACCACTTCCCAGCTATGCTCCTCTATCTGCTCCTTACGCCTTAGCAACCTTTGACTCACCTGAACGATAGTGCCCTCTTTTATATTATTGAGGTATAACCTAAAATAGTCATTTTAGGGGAGGGCGCCCCATAGAATTGTAGGGGGCGTTATATAAATATATGTATGCGAAACACCCAAGGGCTAGCACCATCGGGGGCACCGTTCCCAATAACGATCAGATCAGCAATATAGACATATGGATATATTTTTTCTGGGTAATGCGTACCTCTCAATGGATGTATCTTGATCGGCCTGTATTTGGGAGGGAAGTAACTTCATATAGAGAACCAATGTATTAAACATCATGATCTATCAGGAATTGATCACTGGATTGCTTCTTTCAAGAGATGTGATATTTGAGCATCCATTAGTTGAGTATACGGTAGGTGTAATTGGCCAAATAGAGAATATCTATTTTTCGATATGCCCCTACTATTTTATGGGTTTCACAGCGAAAGAATCGTTAATACCAACATGAGTAGACTAGAACATGAATCTATGTTGATGATCTATTTGCGTTTGCCAATTTCCATAGGGGAGTATGGATTGGCCCCATATACGCTTATCTGGGTATCCCTTGTCTCTCATTCAATTGGGTTACTTAGATCAATCTTTTCTCCCACAATTCCCTTGACTCGGGTTCAATTCGATTAGATGACAACTTGTGATTCGCCCGAAAACAAGACGAGACAACCCTGTTGCCATAAACTACCCCCCACTAAATTGGCAACCTTGAGCTCTTTACAGAGGCAGGCTCACCCATATAATTGTAGGGCATACAATAGTAGGGGGCCATTGAAGAAGTGGGTTGGACCCCGAAAGGGTTTCCATTGACCAAGTGTCTCATCATTGGTTGGACGGGTGTTGTTCCACCACTAGATATCTATATAGTGAGGGTTGGTAGGGATAAATGCCTTTTAAGAGTCTCCTCCGCCCAGTGAACACCGATCCCGCCTGAAAATATCCATAGATCGATCCCTTACAATTCTATGGGGCATGTCTTTGCCCTACTATTCTATGGCCGACCCCTACTATTAAAGGGGGAGGGTGCCTTACTCCATTTACTTCTCCAGTCCCGGGCGGCAATGTACTATACCAACATAGCCCTACTATTCTAAGGGACTTCTTTATTTATTGATTCTGGCCCTTTTTTTTCCATTTATTAAGGGGAGAAACCACTTAGAGGAGTGCAAGTGGGAAAACATCCTACTTAAAGAAAATTATTCGGCTGGTGGAGGATATAGTACGGAGATAGTTGTGGGAGGATGAACGCATCACTACATGTTATCAGGGATAACATAACATAACATGTAGGGGCTCAGAATGTGAGGGGCCCTGGTTCTTCTCACTCACTGATGCCTCTCGACTGTGGTACATGACAGCTTAAACTCGGGTAGCCAATGGCAAAAAGGAGAGGCCCCTACGGCCCCTACTATTATAAGGGCCCGCAGGTTCATTAAGAACCAACAGAAGCTATCACCCATAGAATAGGGTGGGAAAGATTAACTCCATGGGTTCAGGCTCTTAATATACATCCCTCTGGGCGTACCTTTCATTATTAAGTAATATACCTGGGCCTAAATTGAGCCCACCCAATTCGCTAGGCAAACCCCCACCCAACCCCACACACGGAGAACAATAATAGTTCCCCCGCACCCCCCCGCCAAGCCCTATAGATAGTAGGGGATAGGGCTATAGATAGGATAGGGGCCCACTAAGCCCTACCTCTATCTTATCCCAGGGTAGATGGGAGGAGATAGTAAGGGTTTCTTTGGGCAAACCCCCGGGAGAGGTAGCCCCGCAACGGGGTAGGAAAGGAAGGGCCTCCCACCCGAGGCCCCTTAGAATAGTAGGGGGGATGGTTGGGTTGGTTGATAGGTGGGCTACCCGGCACTATAGTGGGGGGCCCTACTCTCCATAGGTGCCCAGCCCTGTAATAGAATCTAATCAGATAGGGCCCCCATAGTTCAGATAGGGGCCTATAGAGATAGGGGCGGGGAAGGTTTATAAAGTGTTGGTGAAAGCTTTGTTCGGTCTAATGCCTATCTAGAGTAGGGGGGAAAGCAGTGAACAAATCTCAGAGCTTCTATATTTCTACCAACCCTGCTTAAGCATTAGGAAAGGAAGCTAGCTCTGGATTACTAGAGTAGAATTTGCTATGGAGATTCTGTTCGGTCAGAGAGAAAATTGAGCGCATAGATGGAACAATTCGAGCACATCTGGGACATCCGCTAAAACAAATCCAACACATCTTGGGGCCATTGAACACCACAAATCCCTCCCACCACCCTC
>MU224631.1:548133-569273 GCA_018584345.1 Thuja plicata | reverse complement strand
GTCAACACCAAATGAAGTTTTATAAACACTAGAGAGATATTTGGTAAACAAAATGAATAGAGAGGTCTTCAATTGTAGAATGAGTTCATTAGTTTAAGTCCTTCAATTATAGATACTATATACTTGAATTTTTCAAAAAATGAAAGGCCATTTAATATAGTAGTTGAAAAAATGTGGAATTAAGAAAGATGGAAAATAATTGATCTTAAATATTCTCTCTAAACTGGGTCCTACCAATTCAATATTTATTTCTACATGCAATGATAGTAAATATGCCTTAGGATATACCTACATAATATCATCTCTTGATGTAATGGCTAATGAACTCACAAAAGAGTAGGATAAGATAACTCAAATGGTCACTACAAAATCATTAAAGTCTCATGTCTTGGATATAAATTAAGGTACTATAAATCATAAAGATAATGAAAAATAACATAAGAAACAAAAAAACTTAAAAATTATGGATGCAAGAGGAGCGAGAGGAATTTCAAATTTGGCAGTGGGCGAGAAAATAGTTTTTCAGGGCTGAAATGTTGCTCCAAGAGCATGTGATGGTGGTCTTCTGGTAGACCAGGATAATAAAGACACAACAAAAAAGGATGGGTTTCCATGTGATAGACAAAAGGATCTAGGTAAAGAGGAGGTGGGGACAAAGGGAAACACCTTTTCCCAATTAGAGGCTCTGCCCTATGTCAAGGAAGATTCTTTCTTGCACCATCCTTGGTCAAATTTATTCGGGATCAAACCCAAAGGCATTTCTCTATTCTCAGTTATAAAAGATCTATCTAAAAAGGAAAATCGAAAGTATGCCATATCTTTACTAAACAAATTAATTGACAATAATATTTCTACCATGTCTCTTACTTTGGTGGGAAAGTTTTCTAGGTCCAGGCCTAATATTGACATAGTTATAACTTTTGCTAAGAAAAAATGGAACCTAAAGGGCCACGTTGAAATAAAAACCATGGAAAAAGGTTTTCTATACTTTGAGTTTTCATGCCAGGAAGACTATGCCAAGATTCTCTGTGCTGGAGCGTGGCTTATTTAGAAATCCTCTCTGGTTCTGCGGAAGTGGTCTCCCAATCTAGAGCTAAACAATTCATTTTATATCCAAGCCCCAGTCTGAGTAAGGCATCCTGAGATCCCTCTAGAGTTTTGGTTCAAATATGTCTTTGTTGGAATTTCTAGATCCTTTGGGGATCTTCTTTTGATTGACCCAGTGACGGTGGAAAAAAAGTTCCTTACCTATGCTAGAGTATGCATAGGAGTGGAAGAGGGGAAATATATGCCAAAGGTCATAGAGATTCACTCTAAACTGGGGAAAAGATTATAGAAACTGGAATATGAAAGTGTGCCTTTGGCTTGCTTTCATTTTAAGATAGAAGGACATATGGCTAGAAAGTGCCCATAACTAGATAAGGAAAAAGTGAGGAAGGCCCAAAGGTCAGCAGGAAGAACTAAGAACCAAGGTCCTAAAGCACCAAATTTAGAGAAACCCAAAGTGAGAACCTCAGATATTAGTACCGAAGTCTGGAAGGAAAAGGAATTAATATCTTCTATCCCTCTTATGCAAAAGAAACAAGAGGAAATAGAAGAAACCTATAAATATCAAATGGGGGAATCTAATAAGCTATCTTCTCTTGGCATGGAGTGTGTGGAGATTTTTCCCTTGGTGGAGACTACACCAGACTTGGTAGGTAACATAACACTTGAATAATTAAGAGAGGATAAAGCTATAGAAGAGCTGTGCAGTGGAAAAGGGGCCCCTTTTGTGATGAACTTCTCTTCTTTAGCTCCGAGATCCCTCGAACCTTCTTGGGAGTTTGGGGTTTTTCTACATGCACATAACAATATGGAGGGTGAGAACACTTATATGTCTATCCCTAGTTTAGATCTAGATCATCTGGGGTAGGTTTTCAATATGGAAGAACTACCGAAATCAGTAACCCCTGGGAAATTTGAAAAAATGGAAGAACTCTTTACCAAATACAAGGAAGGGATGGTGGGAGAATGGACCAATGTCAGAAAGAAAAAGAGTAGCAAGGACCCTTCCCTGGTTTCCCCAGCAGCAACTAGGAGCAAGAAAAAAGCTTATTTAGGTGTTAAAATGAAAACTCCAGGGTGGAAAAGATTGAGCCAGATCTGATAAGAAGAATCCTGCAAGAATATAGTGGATTGAGCCCAAAAGACCATCCAGGTCACCTACACATCGAGTTATAAATGAAGCTAATATCTTGCAACATTTGTGGACTTAGTGGTCCACACAAGCAGGATGTAGTAAGAAATATGATTAGGGATCATAGGTTATATATAATGCTTATCAAGGAAACTAAGATGAAAAGGGAAAAACCTGAAGGCATTAAATTTTGGAAAACTATGGATAGGGTGGCAACAAGTTTAGAAGGTGCCTCTGGAGGTGTGATGATTTTGTGGAACTCTTCACTCATTAGGGATGAAATCATTCACGAAGAAGGTAATTTATTGATTATGAATTTCACTAATATAAAGGATAGTGAAAGATGGTACATCATTAACATCTATGCCCCTAATTCAAAAAAAGGGAGAAGAGCTTACTTGGATAAAACTAGATGCATTATTTACATGTTAGATATTTCAAAAGGTACTATTATGGGGGATTTTAACACCCCCCTCAAAGAAGGGAAAAAAATAGGGAGGAATTAACCCTGATCTGGAAAGCAAGAAAGAACTCATGGAATTTATTAATGATCAAGCCCTCTTAGATGTGGACCTTCAAGGGGAAAATTTCACTTGGAGCAACAGGAGAACTGGGAAAGAGTGTATCCAAGTTCAGCTGGGCAGGGATTTGATTATGATTGATTGGCTGAACTCTCACAATAGTAAATTATCTACTCTGGTAAGGATTGGGTCAGATCTTTCTCCTATGTCTCTCACTCTAGACCCGATTATTAAGCAAATAAATTTCCCTTTCAAGTTTGAAAAGATGTGAACTACTCATCCTAACATTAAAAACAAGATCTTGGAATGGTAGAATATTGATGTTCGAGGTTCAACAATGATTAAAATAGCTTAAAAACTCAGAAATGCCAAGATTAATATTAAGCTTTGAATAAGAGTGATTTTGGGGACATCTTTTCCTCTAAAGAGAATGCCATCTCTGAGCTTTGTCTTATCTCTCTGAGCTTTGTCTTATCTAAGAGGAAATCCAAAGAGTTGGGTATGATAAGAACAACTTGAATCTTGAAAAAACTCTACTTTCAAAGTACCATAATGTGATAGGGAAGGAGGAGATGTACTGGAAGCAGAGATATAGATCTATTTGATTGAGGAAGGGGAACCAAAATAATTGTTTCTTCCACTTATCCACCATGAAACACAGGGAAGCCAACAAAATTAGTTGCATTAAACAGGGAAACCAAACCTTGCAAGATGATAAAGGTATTTCTTTTGCAGGTGTTGACTTTTTTTCCTCTCTTCTTTCTAAAGACCTTAATCTCTCTAGATAGCATCAGGAGGACCTATCAAGAAACATTCCCTCTATCATCTTAGATAATAAAAATAAAGTATTTTGTGTCATTCCAAATTTTGAAGAAGTTAAAAAGTGTTGGATTCTCTCCCTTGAGATAAGAGCCCGGGCCCGAATGGCTTCCCTATGTTCTTCTTCCACAAGTTCTGGGAAATTGTAAAATATGATGTGGTCAAAGTTGTGCAGGAATTCTTTGGTTCTAAAAATCTTCTTAAGGAACTCAATGCTACCTTCCTTGTTCTTATTCCTAAGGACTTAGGGGTGGATTCTATGGAGCTCTTCAGACCCATTAGCTTATGCAATTATTTTTAGAAGATCATTTCAAAAGTTATTACTATCAGACTTCTTCATGTGCTACCTTCTATCATTGATCACCAATAGTTAGGATTTGTTCAGGGAAGAAAAATTATAGATTCCATTATGGCGGTGCACAAAGTGATCCATTCCTTAGAGGCAGGTAAGAGGGAAAGCTTCCTCCTCAAGCTAGACTTGTCCAAGGTCTACAACCAGGTGGATTGGTCTTTCCTGTTGAAAGTGATGGGAGCTTTTGGTTTTAATAGTAAGTTGGCCAAATTATCCATCAGCTCATTTCTTTGCCTTCTTTAGCAGTCTTGCTTAACGGGTCTCCTTTTTCTTTCATCAAAGCTTCTCAGGTTCTGAGACAAGGGGATCCCCTTTATCCCATCCTCTTTATCATTTTGGTTGAATGCTTGGGGATATCTATTTCTACTCATAGGAGATCTTTGGATCTGAAAGGAATTAGGTCATCCTCAGGTAATACCATTTCCTCTCATCAAATTTTTTTTGATGATACAATTTTAGGAGGGGAGGCTTTGGTTAGTGAGGCTAGAATTGTGAAACACCTTCTGGACTCCTATATTAAGGCCACAGGGAAATCTATCAACAAGGCTAAGAGCTCTCTTTTCTTTATCAACACCCAAGAGGCCAGACAAAGGAGAATGATAGATATCTTGGGTTGTGGCATTGGTTCCCTCCCTTCTACCTACTTGGGTCTCCCTATTGGAGCTAAACCCCCTGAAGCTTTCTGGAATAGACTTATTGATAGATTCAATATTAAACTTGTTGGATGGAAGGGAATCACTCTCAGACAAGCAGGAAAATTTTTTTTGGTTAAATCCACTCTTCAAAACCTTCCCATTTATGCCTCAAGTCTCTTTTCTATTCTGGCTAAAGTGGTGGAATCTATGGAGAAAATACAAAGAAAATTTCTTTGGTCTGGGGAAGAATAACACAAAGGGTTTCCCTTTGATTGCTTGGGACAAATTATGCCTCCAAAAAAGTGCTAGAGGAGTTGGTATTAGAAGAATCAGGCCTTTCAACAAGGCTCTTAAAGAAAAATAGATTTGACGTATCTTCCCTGGTAAAGGGAAATGGAGAGACTTCTTCGAAGATAAGTATCTATCCATTGATTCTTTGAGTTACTTCTTTGACTGTGATGATATCTTGAAAGGTTCTTTTATCTAGAATGGTTTTCTTAATGCCAAAGATATTGAAAATTCTAAAGCTAAATGGAAAATTGGTAATGGTCAGTCTATCAATTTCTGGAATGCAAATTGGTTAGAGTCTAGATCCCTAAAAGACAATGAGTACTACAACTTATGAAAGGATGATTGCATCCTGCAATTTGGGAACGGGGTCTGTAATTACATAGTGGGAAATTCTTGGGTGCATTTTATTTCTATCTCCCATGATTTTTCTCCCTTATCCACTACTTTGAACACTCTTTTCCTTTCCCATAATTAGGATGCCTTGATTTGCGAAAGTTCCCTAAAAGGTTCTTTCATGGTGGCTTTAGCCTATTCTCTTTAGATGCACCAGGAAGCCAAGCCATTGTGGGCTAAAGCCTGGTTCCCTAGCCTTATTCCCCAAATTAATGTCTTCTTATGGATTTTACTTCACAATCACATTCTAACTGTTGATAACCTTTTGAAGCGTGGCATCCCTATCCCCAATAGGCATGTTCTATGTCAGAGACAAGCTGAATTTGTGAACCATCTTTTTCTCTATTGCCCCTATGTTAGCTCCATCTTGTACTTTTTTTCTAGTCAATTTTTGGGATGCATTGGTGCTACCCCTCCTCTATTCAGGACCTCTTCTCCCAATGGACCCTGCCTTTCAAGAATACTACTTTTCACAAAATTTGGTCTTGGGTGCTTCCTCACCTTTTCTAGGGAATTTGGAAAGAGTGCAATAATCATATCTTTAGGGACTATAGTGTTTCTGAAAAAATCATTTTTGAGAAGATACATCATGCTACGTTGGAAAAATTTATTTCTTGTAGAAATTCTAATCCTTTTGCAGGAAAAGACAATTTGGCAGATCCTAAGAAGACAAAAGATAAAAGACAGAAATGTACCTGGAGCTTTCCTCTGGAAGGATGGTAAAAATTCAACTTTGATGGTGTGGCCAAGGGTAACCCGGGTATGGTAGAAAGTGGGAGAGTGATTCAAAATTGCTTTGGCATAGGCATTTCTACTGTCATCTTTCCTCTTGGGACACAAACCAATCACTATGTGGAAGTAAATGTGGCCCTCCAAGTTACCAAATTATCTCATGACTTGGGGATCAAAAAATCAATGGTAGAAGGGGATTCTCGTTACATTATTAACTGCCTAAATAATGTTCACCCACCACCATGGACTATATCCAAGATGATAGATGAGACAATAAACCTTTTTAACACCTTTGAAAAGGTTCACATATCCCACGTGTACAAAGAAGCCAACCAGGTTGTTGACTAGTTTGCAAAGATGGTAGTGAAACATGAAAAGTAGACTCGATGGCTTCAGAGTGGAGACCTCCCACATGAAGTGATACTTTTCATCGATTATGATAGAATCAAGGGAAAGGAGGGATTCATTAGTGTTAATCATGGTTGATAATGGTGTGAATGGTAACTAATTTCCCATAAATGGAAAGTACAAGATAGGGTGGAAAGGAAATGATCACAAGTCACATCCACACACTTAATGCGTGCCCATTTGCATTGCCAAAACATATTTCTCAAGGAAAAGAAGAAGTATAATCTAGAACAACTTGGAGAAAAAAGGTCTGTTAAGTGGTAAAACCTTGTTAGTGTATGCACCCTAAAATGGTCGCCTAGACTATGAGCCCCATTTATCAATTTATCAAACTCCTGAATCAATCTTTGGAACATTTTCAATTCAAATCAATTTCCTTGATCAAATTGTAATTAATTCAATTATTTCAATATTTCCTAAGGTTTGATCATTTTTATTTAATTAAAAGATTTAATCTCCCTTTTAATTAAATAAAATTCTTCTAATTAATTTTAATTAAAAGAAAACCCCTCTTTTAATTAAATAAATAAAAATCCCCACTTAAAGAAAATGCAACAACTATAGACACAACCACCCGGAGTGCCTTTCTTCCAGTCCTCCACGGCTAGAGAATTTCTGCCCTCGACTCTGGTGAATTTTGCCTCTTTCCCATGGAACCAACAACAACAATTGTCACACTGTGATGCAAATACCCAGTTAACCGCTAAGATTGAATCCCTCCAGTGAATTTTGTCCACCCTTACGGTGGACATGGGTCAACTGAAGGTGGGGTCCTATGCACCCCAAAATTCCAATTCCCAAAGAAGGAATATTTTCTTTGGCCAACAAAACAACAATGCTAGAGGTAGAAATTTCAACAACAGGCCTCAGCCCAACCAACAACAATGGAATAACAATGCCAATGTTGGAGGTCCCCCTTCAAACCAAAACACCAATCAAAGTTGTGCTAGACCATCACATTTAACGCCAGTCATAGACTTCCAGCCCATGACCAATTGGTGTAGATTGCATGACACAGGGTCCCACAATGAGGTAAACTATGCCACGTTGGAGAAAGTCATCATGATTTCCCAGCTAGATAGACAACAAGCTTCTGATCCTACACCCCCAGAGCCTCCTGTGAAAGATCCCACTCATGGTGCATTCACCTATGAGACCATGTTCTTTGGTACTGCTAGAGAAGATGAAGAAGAATCTGAACTATAGGGATTCTTTGATGAGTCAATACCAGCCTTTGAGGCTAATGCCTTCACCAACCCACAGTCTCCCTACAACACTCAGAGTCAGACTAGTAAAGGACTAGTTTACACACCCACACCTACTAAGGACACTCCTCCCCGGGAAAATACAACCAATCAGTTTGTCCCTCCAAAAGGTTCTAGCTCTAACCAAGCAAAGGACCTGGCCGAGGGAAGCCACCAATTTATGGGAGGAAGGTTTGACATCATGAAGGCGTTAGAACAAACCACCACCTCCATGACCTTGATGGAGGTTTTTTTGAACTAACCCAAGAAGAAGAAGTCTCTTCTGAAGCTCTTGGGAAACCTGAAAGATATTAGTCATCCACCCAAGCCTATCTCTTTTGAAGATGCCAATGCAGCTATCTTCCAAGGAAATACTGAAGATCCCCCCTTCCTACTAGGCCTAAACATACAAGAGAAAAACATATATAATTTCCTAGTAGATTCCAAGGCTTTGGGAAACATCATTCCCCTATCTATATGCCAAAAGATCAGATTCTGACTCACCCTGTCTAACGGTGTAGTGATCCAATTGGATAAAACTGTGGTGAAAATGGTTGGTGAACTGAAGAATGTCTGAATTTAACTCATCCAGGACCCCAGGATACCCAGTATAATTGACATCCATGTGGTGGACATCCTAGAGACTTATGGGATGTTATTGAGTCAGAATTGGTCTAAGTCCCTAAATAGATACTTTTCAACTGACTTCTCCCACTTATGGCTCCCCTGGGAAGGAGAATCTAACAAGATCAAGGTTGAAAGTGAGCCCCAGATGAAACAGGCCCTCACCGAAGTCGGGAGGGTTAATGAGGTCTTATTTTCTGAGACTTCCCCTAGGGTGTACCAACCCCTTGAGATCCTAAAATTCAATTTCACCCCTAGAAGGATCCCATAGTTCTACAGAGAACCCAAGACCTAGAAGAAAAATTGAGGGTTGAGGTTAACTCTTAGGGTGTGACAGCGACCCCTACCACACTATTGTCTGGCACTTAGTGTTGGGTGCATTACAAGAAACATTTAGAGCTAGAGTGTGAGCCTTGCCTTGCCACTACCACTTAGAACACAGATGCCCTCCAGAGAAAAGAACACACAGCTGATTCCTAGGGGCTCAGCACTTTTGATGATGGTGTTTCCTCAGCACCGTTTGTCTAGGAATCACCTCCAAAAGTCTCTCCAGAGGTAAACCTCACCCACATACCATCAGAACCGAAGGAAAATCCTCCTAGGACTCCCAAAAACAATCCAAAGACCACTTTGTCTTCCCATCCCTAGGCAACAAAGGATGACTTATGGACCCTTAAGTTTGATGGGTTCTAATCCAAACAAGGCTGCGGGGCCAGAGTGGAATTAATCAACCCATGGGGGAAATCCTTCCTCGCGTCTTATAGGCTACAGTTCAAATACACAAAAAATGTCATGGAGTACGAGACCTTGGTCCTTGGACTCCTATTTTCACTAAGGAAGGGAATCACTCACCTTCAGGCCCTAGGTGATTCATAGTTGATTATCAAATAGGTCTGGAGTTAATACACCTATCACGATAAAAGGCTGGCTGCATACCACAACCAAGCATGGAGCCTTATTAACAGCGGCCAGCCCGGTGAAGAGAAAATGATACACATTGGCACCTCCTACTCCCCCAAGGAGAAGGAGAAGATTCTCATGGTTCTGCGGGAATACATTGATGTGATCACATGGGGGTATGAGGATTTGAAGACCTATGACACATCCATTATGACTCAGACTATCCCACTCAAACCTGATGCCAAGCCTTTCTAGAAAAAGTAGCGATCGGTCAACCCACTGATTGAGCCTCTGATTCATCAGCAGGTCCAAATATTGCTGTCATCGAGGATAATCTTACCAATATAGCATACTATGTGGGTGGCCAACCTCGTCCCTGTGAGAAAGAAAAGCGGTGAAATTCTCCTTTGCGTGGATTTCTAAAATTTGAACAAGGCCTCTAAGAAAGACAATCATCCTCTCCCCTTGTTGGATGAGGTATTGTAAATAATGAATGGATCTTAGATGATTTCGTTCTTGGATGGGTACTTTGGATATAACGTGGTCATGGTTAAATTTGAGGATAGAGACAAAATGACATTTACCAGCAAGTGGGGAATGTTTGCCTACCAGAGAATGCCCTTCGGCCTGATTAATGTAGGGGCCAAATTTCAAAAGGCTATGGAAATTGCATTTGAGGGCCTTGTGCACCAGTGCATAATTATCTACATGGATGATTTGACCATCTTTTCCCGAGACAAGCGTGACCACCCCGACCACCTCACCCAGATTTGCAAGAGATGTCACCGGTATGGAATATCCCTCAACCCTAAGAAATGCATATTTGGGGTCACTGAAGGGAATTTGCTCAGGCATATTGTCTTCAAGAAGGGTATATCCATTTACCCTGAGAGAGTTGAAGTGCTTCTAAACCTACAAATTCCCGGTAGCAAGAAGGAGATGACGTCTTTCTTCAGAAAGATTAAGTTTGTCTGGTGATTCATCACTAGATTCGCTGAGATCATAAAACCATTCAATGAGATGATGAAGAAGGATACCAAAATTGAGTGGAGTCCTGGAGAAAAAGTAGGCATTCACCCAAATTAAGTAGATGATAATGGAGGCACCAGTTCTGGCTAGTCCGAACTATTCCCTCCCTTTCTATATCTATTCCTTTGCTTTGCCACATTCGGTTGAGGTAATATTGACCCAAAAGGTCAAACGGGAAGAACAACCAATAGCTTTCATGAGCTCCCCCTTCAAGAATGCAAAATTATAGTATACATCCTTAGAAAAATAGGCATTTTCTCTTATTCATGGTGTGAAGAAATTCTGGCATTACATTCTCCAGAGAAAGGTGCATGCCATCATCCCAGATCGAGCGGTGAATTCTTTGCTCATGCAGAGTGAATTGGGTGAAAGATGGGGGAAATGAATGACCATCCTCTAGGAATATGATTTGGAAATGCAACCCATGAAAATAGTCTGAGGCCATGGACTAAGTAGAACAATGGTAAAAGAGACTCCCCACATCAAATGTCAGACATATACGGTGGAGTCCATTACTCAAGATCCATGGTACATGGACCTGGTATACCTTTTGTTAAATAACAAATGCCCAGAGGGATTGCCTCCAAACAAACATCATGCCCTACGGTTGAAAAGAACACACCTCATGATAAAAAATTTCATGCTTTTTTGTAGGAATTATGAGGGAGTGTACCTCCGATGCATCGATAGGGTTCAAGATGCAAAGATAATCAAAGAATTTCATGAGTAGTTTGGAACTAGGCATGGCTCAACTGATGCCACTGCCCATCAGATCCTTCAAGCTGGATACTATTGGCCCTGTATCTTTAAATATGTCTACACTCATGTCATGAAGTACCATACTTGCCAAACCATAGCACATTGTGAGCATAACCCATCTATGGCTTTGCAGCTGGTTTTTGAAGCTAGTCCTTTTGCCCACTGGGAATTTGACTTTATTAGGGAAATCAACCCCAACTCATCTACCAATCATCGTTACATATTGGCTACTACTGATTACTGCACCTGGTGGTCTGAATCCATACCTTGTAAAAACAACATGGCAGACATAGTTATCAAATTCTTGGAAGAAAATATCGTCACAAGATTTGGAATGCCTTTTGCTATAGTGTTTGACAATGGTCCAGCATTTTATTCAGCACAATTACTAGAATGGACCTATGACTAGAAGATCACTCTGAACTTCTCCAGCAACTATTACCCCCAAGGGATTGGTGTTGCTAAATCAACTAACAAAAATTTTCTTGAAATGATCAAACAGCTGTTAGAACAGAATCTCTAGGATTGGCACCAAAAGCCAAGGTTCACCCTCTGGGTGGATCATATTCAAATTATGGCAGCCCTAGGGACATCCCCATTCTATCTAGTTTACAGCCAGAACCTAGTATTCCCTATTAACTTACAGATCTTGATTTTACAGTTCATGCACAAATTCAGCAACCAGGACAATGTTGTGGACGTTCGGCTGCTAAATCTAGTGCGGATGGAAGAACAAAGAGATGCAGCCCTTGAACATTTTTTGCATCACCAAGCAGTAGTAAAATGTTCATTTGACTGAAGAGCCCAATATAGGGCCTTTCAGATTGTGGACTTGGTCCTCTTGTGGGATAAAGCCTGGGAAAAGAAAGGAAAGCACAGTAATTTCCAACGGCTTTGGCTCATACCATACTTGATCTTAGAGATCTGTAGGGAAAATACCTATCACCTTAGTACCATGACCAGGGAACTTGTCCCATTGCCAGTCAATGGACAGTTTCTCAAAATTTATTTCAATTGAGGTAAGTTTGTCTGGAGTTGTATTAAATGTAAATCTTCTCGCTTGTAAATATTTCTTTCCCGGTGTCCCATTTGGGGTGCCTTGTCTTGTAAATAGTTTTACTAGTGGTCCTCCAGGACCGACCATTTTCCTTTTTTTTTTCTTTTGTTTTGTTCTTTCTTTCCCATTTTTTTAGTGTTTTTCTCCCCCTTTGTTGGCTGGTATGCTTTGCATAACATCTAGTCTCCAGGATGGTGCCTTTCATATTTATGTTGAATTCAGAATCTATTGTTAGCATGGTGGAATTGGTTTGGTGACCAGAGTTATTGTGTGATTTTGGTAGCAGGGTATGAGTAATCTTCATCGAATTTATCTCTGGAAGTCTGGAAATTAGTTAAATCAAAGTCAAGAGGAACAAGTAATCAAACACACCGAGGGTAGATCGGTCGCATTGGTTTATTGGCCCAAGTCTAAACTTTTAAAATTCTTTGTGGGTCTGGAGTTTTCCTCCCCCATTCAACAAATTAAAGTCGATGGAAGGGTGAAAGAAGTACCACCATTGAATTAAGCTAATCTTGAGTGTAATGGTGAAAGAAGTACCTCCTTCTCATCTAGAAAAGAATAAAGCAAAAAGAAGGAAAAGATGGGACAAAAACTCCAATATACGGGAGAAACAAGAAAATTTGATGACTTTGGATTGATATATCTAGTGCCTCTTCTCTGCTTCTCCCAGAGGTCATCGGCTTGATTCTGTTTCAAAGAACACACTTCTCAACTGACAAAAGACCAAGGGTTACATTGTGTATGAGCCAGATTTTCTCAAACACCTCACACCTAGTGAGCAGGATACTCTAAATAATGATTGATTCTAGTTTTGCTAACCAGAGATTCTGCGGTTCTCAAATGTGCTAAGGAATTCATCCTAGATAGTCACCATTTTTTATGCCCTACATACCCGTCCCTACATTTTGTGTGAAAAATGCTTGGTCTCCTTTTTTTCTTTTGGGCTCTTGCCTTATTTTTTGTCCTTTTTTTTGTTGTTTCTTTTCTGGGATTTCCTTCTTGCGAGGTTTGTTTTCTCTTTCTTTGTCTTTCGTGTCTCTAGGACCCAGTCCTGGAGTTTGTTGTTTCTTTTCAAGAGCCAGATTCCAGACTCTGGGATTCTCCGCCATGATGTCTCTTCCTGATGAAGAGGTATGGTTGCATGCAATCCGTAGGCTCAGACTCTAGAGGTTTTCTTGTTATAGAGTTTGCGGAGAGAAGGGTAACTTGATATTTACCTTGGGTATAAATAGAAATTACATGTCACTTTCACAGTTACCGTGATTAACACACTTAGAGCTTTCAGAGCAATTCCTTGGTGATTTGAAGTGTGATTAAGTGTGAATTACTCTGAGCTTAGTGGATAATTATGAGTTGATTTTTGGTGACTATTTATGATCGCTAAAGGTTAAAGTTGTTGCATAGTGGTCCTAGTGCCTTCTCTCCTTGCAATTCTTCAGATTTCTAGGTAGGTCCTTTGGTTCCTGCCTTCGTTCTTTTGGTTTTCATTTTGGTTTTGTTTTGTTCTGGATTATATTCCTATTTTCTGCATTTTCTATTTCTGGTTTGCCACCCGTTGGTGGGTTGGTTTTGTCAGAGGGTTTTCCGCTCTATGCGGAACTGTAGAGTAATGTACATTTTATATATTGTCTTAGGGTATCTTCTGTGCATGTGTTAATATTGTTTATATCTATGTAAAAATCTATAAATGATGTATATTTATGTATATATTCTATATATCCTTCTGAGCTCACAAGTTCCTCACACTCTGTCATGCATTTTGCTTCATGGGACCAAACTTGTTGAAATAGAGTTGCCCCAGTTCAAACTTGGCACCTCACTGGTTTGAGCCATGGCTACTTTCTCTCTCCTCTATCTCATCACCTTAATGGCGGGATTAATTTCCCACAAGTAGGAATTTAAACCATGTCCCATCTGGCATTTAATTTCGTTGTGTCTGCCCACCTATCACCATAAATGTCTTAACACTACTTTTTTCCCCACCACATGCCAACACACGTCGACCAAAGTATGGCTTATTGCCAGTCACATCGCCAATGGCTAGTTTTTTTTGATCTCTAGACCTCTGAAAAGACCTTGTCTTATGCTTCTTCCTACCACCTTATTAACACACTCCAGAATGCTAAGTGGTGTTCATTCTAGATACCCCAGAAATTTTTATGTATATACTAATGCCTGTTTGACAGGAGCAGATTAGTGAAGAATCTCCCAGAGTTGTAAATTATTTTTATATATGTCCTAATGGTTCTCTGGTCTTGCAGGTTGCGAATAGATTGATCAAAGATTTCAGATGTTATTGCCCCTCCTAATAGTCTAAAACTACCTACCACTTCCACATGGGCAGCTATGAAGTTCAAAATGGAGAGAATGTTAGCAAAGCTACCTTTAACCTCCAAATATCCAAAGGAGAGAACTATTGCGGGGTCCAAGGTGGATTCCAAGGTCTAGGAAATAACAGATACAGACCCAAGAAATTGGGCCAAATTGCAAGGTCTGATCCAGTCCATTTACAAGTTAAAGGATGAAGGAGACAAAATGGCCACTTGCTTGGCCACCTATGGCATCATAATGGCTACAAACTTTCCATGTTCAGTGTAGTCACCAAGATTAATAAAGCAGCTAGCAATACTATACAATGCACCTACTCACATAGTTCTACTTTCGGATCCCCAACCACTACAATACCCCACCACAAGCATCACCTTAGATGCTCCAACTTTCACTTCCAGGTTGGGGATTCCTCAGTTCAAAAGGTTCACTGTCATCACTCGGGTAAACTTACTAAAGGAATTTGATAAGGCCAAAGGCATTTCTTGGCAACACCTCAACAATTAGTGGCTCAAATCTCCAAAGTGAGACCACAAAAGAATGAAGTTGGGAATTCCCCGTTGGTATTTCAAAGAGCCCATCCAGGCAGGTATAATCTTTCTATGTAGGATCTTTTGATGGCCCCATGCCTAGGAATTCTTTGTGTGGATGTACTATTTTCTATACTGCATCACAACCCACAACCAGAATTTCAACTGGGCAGCTATTATAGCTAATCACGTAGATACACAAATGAGAATGGTTGTCCAGAATTCCCAATTTTACATGCCATAGTATGTGCTGTGGGCGTTAGCCCAACAAAGACTAGCTTTTGCATGTTTGGGAATAGCTGGGAAACTCAGGAATGGTCCAAGGCAAGTCACACCATGGGATCATTATCCCCAATTACAGTGGGAGCACAGTTTCCTAAACTTCTACCGAGTAAATGACACGTTCATTTACTACAATATCTTAACCCTTACCGAGGATTCCGGGTAAAGACTATCATAGGTGGAAATGACTCTTGTCAGCTCCTACAGCTAGTATTTTATTTAGTTTTTGCATCACAACTACATTAGGGTGACAAGCTTCAATGGGAAGCCCTATCTTCTTCCCTGGTATTACGGGGAAAAAATTATTATTTTAGAATTTTGCAGGCAGATCTTGGATCTACATGTCTTCTTTATGTTGAAGAATGTCATCAATGTCCCATTCCCTTTCTCTTGTGGGAATTATACATGTAGCCTCACTGTAGCCCAGGAGGCAGACAATGAACTGAAGATCTTGGAGCTGGTGGAATTCCACCACGCTCAGAAAAATTATGATCCCCACGGAAAGATTGCCATAGCACTACCTCAGGTGTCCCCACCCCATGAAGAAGAAATTGAGGACTTCTGGGTGGACTATCAAGATAGTTTTGATCTTTGGGCCTATTAGCACACATAGATGAGCAAAGGGCTCATGAAAGTGCTCAACCTTCAGACTTTCCCGAAGGGTTTCAAAGATGACAGGCTGCTGGAAGATCCAACATACAAAGGACAAGATGTGGATAAATAGGATCTTCCTCTGGTGTATTGGGCCACCCAAGAGGATCTAACGATTAAAGGGGTATGCCACCCTATTATAGAGGCAAGTCACCAGTAATTTTCCCATGTGTGTCCCAAAAGCACCCAAAATAAATCAACAGTCAAGAAGACCATCCCTTCTTCAGCTGGTGCCAGTCCTTCTTCATCCGTCATGGCCGCTAAAGAAAGAATGAGTAGAGGGAAAGATAAAGAGGGTGCCCCAGTTCCCAAGGAACCTCTCTAGATTCCTACCCTTCTAATGGCTCAATTGCATCAAAAAATGGAGTTGGAAAAGCTAACCAGTTAGCAAATAAGTATGCAGGTATCCTCCAGACTTCTTTTAGCTCTAGTGGCATCTGCTCGCCTGACAACATCCCCATCATTGGCTACAATGATGAGTAGATAGACATTTGCAGAGGTGGAGTCTACTAGCATTCTGGATACCATGCTTCACTTATAAGAAAGAAGAAAATGAAGGTGACACCTACACCTAGCACAGCTACCAGTCCTGGTATGCCAGAAATGCCTTCAGTGGATGTAAGTTTGGACTCTCTCAAACTAGAAAATATTTCAGAATCTTCAGCCCTACACAATGATTTTGATTACACCTTCTCGGCGAAGGAGCTCCTAGATATTCAACATGGTATAGGTCATGTGGTGGAGGAGATTGCGGCTTAGGAAAAAGAAGAGGCCCCTATAGAGAAGGAAATCCCAATGGAAAAGGATACATCAGAGAAAGAGGCTCAGGAAGAAGTACAGACAGAACCTATGCAGGAGAGAGTATCGGTCCAAGAGATCAAAAATGCACCAAGGAAACACATAGATGAGAAACTAATCATCAGGGAACCTAGACCCATAGGAACAATTGTACCCTCGACTGTCACGCTCTAAATGCCTTTTTTAACTCTGGGTGACCAAGTACCATGGAGCAATTTTGGTGAGGTAGTAACGGTGGCTGCCTTGTTAAACTTCAGCCAGAGACCTCACCCACCTCCAGAAGATGTCCCGGTGGAGGAAAAATTCCTAATAGAAGAGGCCAATGTGGCCCAGGAACAACAACAACAAATGGACCAAGAAGTCCCATATAAAGAAAATGAAGAAATAGCTGACACCAGGAGGGACAAAGAGGTCCCAAAAAATATAGATGATATTGAGATTGGGGGAAAGGTTCCAGACAACACAACGGAAGACGCTAGTATGGCGGAAAATGTTGAAGGTTCTGAAGAATAGGAAACAAGAAAAGAACAAGAACAGGAGGAACCAGAATTAGAAGTGGATAAAGAGCCTGGAGATAATGTGCATTCTGGGAACGCACCACCAGATTCTGAGAGGAATCCTGATGAATAGGTATTAACATCAAGGCCACCCCAGATGCCCTAATGGATGGTCGAATCCAAGAAGAGGAAAACCCCAGCGGCTGCCATAAGCACTCCACTCTTGTTGGCCAAAATGATGGCCAGGAATACAAAGGCTAAGAAGCCCAAAAAAGCACAGGCAGTCCATACTCTCTAGACTGGTCCCACCGGTATTATAGTTGTGACCATCACAACACCCCCTCTTGATGTAGATGCAATGGCTATAAGGCCTAAAGACTACAACATAACAGAAGTAGCATTGGGGAAAAGGGATAAGCAAGGTGAATTGGACTTGCTAAAAGAAGCCACCAAGGTAATAGAGGCCAGATACCTCAAATAGGGCTAGAAGTTGCAAGAGGAAAGAGAAACAAATGTCAATCTCTTCATGCTACTGGAAAAACTAACACAGCCTTTAGCCTAATTCCACCCTAGAACCCCTTCCTCTAGATTACTGCTTGCATAGGGTGATGTGGAGTCTCTACAGATCATGAAAAGAAAAGCACAAGTTGTGGATGGGTGGGCCACTGAGTAGGTGACTGCGTTGAGAAATTTTTTGGCGGTGTCCCTCCCAAACCTTTACCAGGTCAATTCCCTCCTCAAGAAGGCAAAGGGCTCCATTATTATATGGGAGCAAGATATAGCCAAGTATTAAAAATGGAAGGCCAGGCTACAAGAGATCCACAACATCGGCGAAGAAGTCACCAAAGAGTCCAGAAGTTTGGGAGACAAATCATATGATTCCCTCTAGGCCCAGTACTCCAGACTTGTCCTCAAAATTGTGGTGTGCAAGGAACTAGTTAAGGCCCTGAAAGAGAAGGTGATAGCAGCCTAGTATCCCTTGGGCTTATTTGAAATATTGATGGTTGGGGTATCACAATTTGATCCCTTAACCATCGGCACATGTACCCTAGAGGAATATAGTGTCAGCAAGTTCAATTAGTGGATGGAGTCCCTATATCTTCTTTCCGGAGATTTGGACCAGGGAACGCTATCTAGATTGTCCAAGATGATGATCTGATCACACGATGCCATCAAGATGGTGGATGAATTTCAGAACAGGGCCGGAGACATTGAGGAAGCAGTGGAGGCTATTCGCAGCCAGTGGGATAGCATCAAAGATGTTCATGAAGAAAGCATAGGCCAAGTGTTAGAGGCTTGTGAAAAATCATAAGGACTAATAAAACCCTTTGGATTCTAGAGATGTTCAGCGGAAGATGTGTTTTTGTATTCATTCATTCTTTTGGAACACAAGTTCCCAGATCCTGAAATTTTGGATCCTTCATTTTTGTATTCTTAGAGTGACCTGTGTCTCAGTTCCCAAGGCCGACCAGTCACTTTCAAGGTAGTTAATAAAGGTTTTCACAGGGTGGGTAACCACAACAAGGCATGTCGGATTGAAAAGAGGTTTCCTGACAAATGGTCTTCCCAAGGCATCGTTTCAATGTTACAACTAGCGCATCGAAGACAGGGCACCGCTTTCCCATTTATGAGGCATCTAGCCTCGATCCTTGGGGTATCAAATTTATTTTCTCTCCTCCTTACCCTCTTCTCGAGGATGATTCTTCCATTCTTATTTTCTTGTCTTATTATTCTGACATGTCAAACCTTATCTGTCTCAAGGTCTTTTGTAGCGTGGTGCAGGTAGTACTGGCCACTGAAAAATAGTATTATATTGTAAAGTGTAAAATAAGTTAGGTTAGTTTTAGGTCAAATGATGTGTATAAATAATAAGTCCGACCTCATTCCAAGGGTTGGAAAAATTGATGATTTTGTAGTCCATAGTTAATAGAAATTTGGTTTTCTCAGTTCTTAGTTGCGGAGCTCAATGCTCCATAGTTTCTAAGCTTTTAGTAGTTAAATGATCCCCTGGAGCCTCCATTGTACCATGCACCAGTGCTTGCTGGAAAAAGATGTTAATGAAGAAGGAAGAGTTCTCTCGATGATTTTTTTAGAATTCTATCTTCTGGATTAATGTTATTGTATACTTTGTGTTCTTCATGTCCTTTTCTTTGATACTTAAAGTAGATTAACGATCTCCTTTCCTTTGCTACTGATAAAATATGAACTGATGGTAGTATATTTCTTTGGTATTTAGTGTGTAGTGTGTTAGAGCATTGTTAATGTTTTGAATGTTTAGTATAACTATAGATAGATGAAATCCTTCTAACTCTATAGTATCTTTTGAAGTTTATTTGTTAAGTGAATGCATGCTTGTAGAAAACCCCACTCACTTGAATCCCCAAAGAGGATAAGTTGAAGATAACTAGCTATCCCCATCAAACAAATAGTCACATTTCCCAACTGATCCCTGCACTATTGAGACCTGACTCTCACATGCTTGGAGGCCCATGGAATCTCATTTCCTCAAACAACCTTTACAGGCAAAGTTGGCTGGTACCTAGGTACCCGGTGACAACTTACGTCTGTTGGCAGACCTAGTCACAAAGTCTCGTCAACACTATGTTGTTGACAAATTGAAAACCAGATGAAGATAAAGTGGAGAATTCATTTTACAAGATGAAAAAATGTTGAGAATAACAAAAATGGAGGGTAAATGAGCCTCCAAGCCTTTGGGTCATTTTCCAAGCCTCTTCTCAAGGCATAACCCAATCAGGTTTCTAAATTTAAAATAACCTGAATGGGTTCTGAAAAGAAAAAAATTACATTTTCAACTACTCCATAACCCGAATGGGTTTTGGAGATTAAAATGCATAATTTTCACTTCTTCTAAACCCGATCAGCTTATGAAGAAGTAAAAATTATTCATTTTACTCTCTCTCTCTCTCTCTCTCTCTCTCTCTCTCCTTTGTTCTTAGTTTTTTAGAAACCGATCATGTTCTAAGGAATTAGAAGCATTGAGCCTTTATGTTCACATAACCTGACTAGGTTCTATTGAATTAGCAATTTTACTTGCTTCAACGGTCTTAAAAAAATCATTGCAAGTTGTTCTGAGGTCCCACTATTGTTTTTCTATTATTTTGCGCTAGTAACAGACAGGTATACACTTTTTTGCATATTTTTTCTTTGCAATGATTGAATTGTGTTGTTTATTGGTGTTTTTAATGTTATTTTACCATTGTAAGTTCTCATTTCAAGAAAATGGTTGAATTTTTCTTATTTGTTGGATTTGATGTTCACATGTTATTCTATGTTCATGATATTATTCGTAGGTTCCATTCAATACAAACAATGGGAAAGAACAAAAGAGAAACTATTGAACAACGAGAGATAGAAGAGGAAAGACAAATGGAGCACATGAGGAGAATACAAAATGGTACATCATCAAATGCATGCAATGTATGTGAATAAAATGAAAATGTTAATGGTAATGTCACAAATGCACCTAATTCATCTAATGCACCATTTCAATTTGATAAAATTAATGAAAAAAATGCACATAATCAAACTGAAAATGTTCAAAATACACCAATTGAAATGTTTGGGATAAATGCACCTAATTCATCTAATGCACCATTTCAATTCGATGTCTTAATGAAAAAAATGCACATAATGAAAATGAAAGTGTTCAACATACACCAATTAAAATGATGAGGGTAAATGCACCTAATTCATCCAATGAAAATGTAGAGCATGCAACTATGTTAACACCTCCTAGAATAATTCATAGAAAACCAAAGTTTCTAATTGACATCGATGAAAATATTTTGAGGCCAATTCATAATAAAATATCAGAAATAAATTGTAGACGAATTGTTAAAAATATTTGAAATAACTATTTTCAATAATTAAATCAAAGTGAATATATCTTGTAGTTGTAAAAATGATTAAGAATTTGAAATTTAGAGAGACAATGAGAATTGTGGGGTTGAGAACATCTACTACTGAGAGAACCATTGTGAGAAATCTATTCAATGCATACCAAGCCATTGGTTCAAAATCACATAGTAAATATGCTAATGTTACTTGATGTGTCCTCACATCAACTATAATGGGAAAGGAAATGAAA
>MU224631.1:494083-510161 GCA_018584345.1 Thuja plicata | reverse complement strand
TCAAGACCATATTAGAGAATTTTGTACCCTTAGTATGGAATTTAGCCATGAACCCACATATTTAATGTGATTATTTCCATGAAGTTTAGGTGGCCAAGCAATGGAATGGTTCTCCAAATTGCCACCTGGAATCAGAACATTTGAAGAACTTGTTAGAAAATTTGTTGTCCAATATTCCTACAACATTGAACATGAGATAACCATATTAGATATTTTCAATTCTAGAAAAAAGGAAGGAGAATCTTTCTTGACATATTTACATCGATGGAGGAAACTCATTTCTAAGTATCCATGCACTATCCTAGAAAAGGAGAAGATGGTTATCTTTATAAACACCTTAACTCGACAAATGAGGTTTCAAATCCAGTTGCAATGTCCTATATATTTTGATAAAGTGACTGAAAATGGTATTTCCATAGAGGATTCTTTAGTAAAAAATGATGAATTGAAACTTTACAAGGACACTAAAAACTCTAATAGCAATCAAACCAATAACAACAACACTGAGAAGCCCAAATTTTGGACATGAAACAAACATGTTGCTAATGATAGTGTTGTAGATAACAATAATGTGAATCCTTCATAACCCGTCTTCAATTTGTCAAACCCTTCCAGTCAAGAAATATAATCAATTAGGAAGCACATCTCAAAGTACTCAGGATAAGTAAAAAGTTTTCTCATATCCCCCTAGGAGAAGATTTACACCTTTTGGAGAACCCCTTGATTCAACATTAAAAAATATTTTGGATAAAAAAATAATCAAATTACCTAAGGTGAGAGAATTTGAACCAAGAGTTAAGCCCCCATGAAGGAATGACTCTCATTATTGTGATTACCATAGGAACATAGGTCATAAGACAAATGATTGTATGAAACTAAATCATACTATCCAAGATTTGATCGATAATGAAGTTATTACCGTTGATGGTCATAAAACAAATGAAGAACACACAACCTTCAGAACTCCTTTCATGAGCCATGAAAAAGGATAATATTAAAAAATTAATCATCAAAACAAAGCTAATTTTTCCCATTCATATGACAATACTATCAATAATATTTCTGGTTTTGATGAAAGAGTTAATGTGATTGTAATCAAAGATAAAACCAAGAAAGAATTTGCTAATGTAGTCACTAGAAATCAAAGAAGGATTACGTTGATGGGGAAACTTCCAAGACTACATCCCCTCAATGAAAATATGATATCATAGATCAATTACACCAAACCCCCACACATATCTCCATTTTAGAGCTATTAAAACTCTCACCAACACACAAAGATATCCTATAAAATCTCTATTGGAAACAAATGTGCCTAAAATTTTTGGTGTTGATCAGTTCTAGACCATGGTGGGACATTTAACTTCACCTCATTATCTCTCACTTTCTGAAGAAGATGATTTGTCTTTAAACCACCCTCATAATAATCCCCTTCATATTGAAGTCCTAATTCATAAACACCGAGTAAGATGAGTGCTGATAGACGGAGGAGCGGGATTAAATATTTGTACATTAAAATAGGTTTACGCAATAGGATACTCTGAAGATGTTGTGGATTTAAAAATAAAAATCACTATCAAAGCATATGATGATGAAGAGAGATCTTCCAGAGGACTCATAGTTATACCAATCAGAGTGGGACCAATTGAAAAGAATGTAGTGTGTCAAGTCCTTGACTTCAATCTATCCTACAACATACTCCTAGGTAGACCATGGATACATGAGATGCAAGTAGTGGCATCTACCTATCATCAATGTCTCAAGTTTCCATTTGAAGGGAAATAAATAAGCATTCCCAATAACTTGAACCCTTTTCAATACTACAACACCACGAAACTAGTGAAAGATGTCCTCGTTCCACATAATAGAGAAGCTGGTGGTTCCAATTACACAAATAGAAAGGTTCATGAAGAAGCCTCAAAACCTTCATTCTCAGATAAAGGAAAGACTAAAGTGGAGTATATACCTAGTAACTCAAATACAAAAAATGTTTCCTCCCTACCAAGCATGATGAAACACTTGATTCTAAAGGACCGAGGAATGAGAGAATATTCTTTTTCAATATAAAATACACCCATCTCACCTAGATCTTATGGAATGTCATCACTTACTACACATAAATATTCTCAACCTAAGACAGTGTTTGATGAAACCTTTATGCAAGGACCAACCAAAGAAGACCAAGAGGAAGATCAGAGTATATTGGAACATTTGTATAAATATGAAGACCAAGAAAGAAACTCCCAAAATGTGCTAGCTATAACCATTCCCACTGAGAAATATGGAAAAACAACAAATAGGATATGATGGGACAGGTCCCATTGGTAAAAGAAAAGAAGGTATCATTGAACCCATGGAAATCACATTCAGAAATAACAAGGATAAAAGAGGAATAGGATATCAAGAGGAAACAAAACCCTTTTGGAGATCCAAGAAAGAACAAATGACAACAATACACCTTGAGGAAAAACAAAGAAGTGAGGATTTCCACAGACAAAAGAAAGTAGAACGTACCCATAAAATCTATGAGGAAATCCACAAAGTGCAGGCTTGTAGTGATTCAGATTCAAATGAGTGGGAATGAGATTCTTTCAATGATGAAGACTCTTGTGAAGAAAAAGATATTGATGTGGTTCACACCTATGCACTCATATCTGAGGAGGGACAAAGCTCTAGGTCTAGTCCAGTTGAAATTGATCCAATACATACTGACAATGTCTCTAATGAGGATAATCTGATGAAAATTTATCAAGATAGCATAGGAGAGAGTTATATTATTGACCTTGTTCCCCTCTGAGAAAACATTGACCAATTCACTATCAGAACCCTAACCATGCTTGAAACAAACCACCCTAATGACCCTTTACCGTTAATCCATCCTAAACTTATTGATTGGGATAATACAGGGCCAACTAAGATCAACATCTTCCCAAAATGACCACGCCATTGCTTTGTATCTCAATGCTATCGAACCTCAAACAAATTCCACCAAGAAAATCACTAATGTGACTTCTACTCGAGGGGGTGTCAAGCCTTTTAGTTGAAAAATGAATACAATAGAAAAAGAAAAAGAATCTAATGGTGAAAACCATGTTATGGCACTATTAGATCAAAAAAAAGGAAAAATAAAGGATGCATCTGACGGTGAAAACCTCCGAGAGGCACCTGAAGATGAGAGGCTTGGAATTCTTCCTGAACATCTTCAAGAAAGATCTTTCATACTAATAGAACCAACTGAAGTAGTCAACATCGGTACCCCAGAAAGTCCAAAAATCATCCATCTAGCAGCATCACTTTCAGAAGAAGAAAGACAAGACTTCATCCAATTATTAAAGGAAAATCAAATCAAATTTGCATGGTCTTATGCTGATATGCCAGGTCTGAATCCTAAGTTAATCATGCATCATTTGAATGCAGCGTCGGGAGCATAACTAGTAAAACAAAAATTAAGAAAAATGCATCCTGATGTGGCATTGCGCATCAAAGAAGAATTGAAAAAGCTACTAGATGCAGGATTCATAAGAAAAATTGATTATGTTGAATGGATATCCAATATTGTGCTTGTATCCAAGCTAGATAAAAGTTTCCGCGTCTGCACAGATTTTAAAGATCTATATTTAGCTTGTCCAAAAGATGATATTCCCTTACGCAACATTGACACCATTTTCGATTTAAGAGCAGGACATGTCATGTTATCTTTAATGGATGGATTTTCTGGAGATAACCAAATTAGAATCGCTCCTGAAGATCAAGACAAGATAGCTTTCACATGCCCTTGGGGAACCTTCTATTGGAATGTAATGCCATTTCGGTTGAAAAATGCTAGCGCAACTTATCAAAGAGCTATGACCACAATATTCCATGATATGATTCATACTTTTATGGAGGATTATGTAGATGATTTATTAGGAAAAACACTCACAAGGGAAGAACATCTCAATATCTTAGCTCAAATCTTTCAGAGATTAGAACAATTCAAAGTGCGTTTAAATCCAAATAAATTTGCTTTTGGCATTACATCAGGAAAGTTATTGGGCTATAGTGTCTCCACCCAAGGTATAGAAGTGGATCCAATGAAGGTACATGTCATTCTAGAAATAAAATCCCCCAAAGATATCATACAGTCAACATCTCTGTAAGGAAGGCTCCAATCCATGAGATGATTTATTTCACATTTAGCCAACAAATGTGGATCCTTTACTCAGTTGTTACACAAGAATATGTCCTACCAATGGGATGCTAAATGTGAAGAATTCTTCAATATGATAAAGACATACTTGATTAATCCCCCTATTTTGATGCCACCAATACCTGGAAACCCACTCTTATTGTACATCTCTGCTACCAAACAATCATTGGGGGCATTATTGGCACAACATGATTCAAAAGGAAAGGAACGAGAAATATACTACATAAGTAGAACCTTGGTTAGCTATGAACTCACTTACACACCAATTGAAAAAGCATGCTTAGCAGTAGTATTTTCATCCCAAAAGTTGAGACACTACATGTTAGCACACCTGGTCAAGTTAATAGCCAAGATTGATCCATTAAAGTACCTTTTGAGTAAAGTGGCTTTAACAGAAAGAATAGAAAAATGGGTGTTGATCCTTAGCGAGTTTGACATTGAATACATGGATAGAAAGTCTATTAAAGGAAAAGTAATTGTAGACCAACTAGTTGAAGCTCCTATGAAAGATAACCCACCTCTACACATTGAGTTTCCTAATGCAGCTATTCTTTCATTTACATTAACCCCATGGTGGTTATATTTTGATGGTTCATACACTCAATATGGATCTGGAGCAGGAATTTTATTTGTTACCCCTCAAGGATGCACCATTCCAAATTCATACAAATTAATGTTCCCCTGTACTAATAGCATAGAAAAATATGAGGCTTTGGTGAGTGGTTTAAAATGGCTCTTGAATGGAAAATAGTAGAATTTCATGTCTATGGAGATTCTCAATTGATCATCAACCAAATAAATGATATTTATCATACCGAAGATGATAAGTTGTTACTATACAAGAAAATGATTGACGACTTCAAAAAGTTCTTTGTGGGGATCACCTTTGAACAAATCACTAGAGATAATAACAAGGCTGTAGATGCAATGGAAACTCTTGCCTCTTTGTTACAAATTCCTGATCAACAAGCACGTTGTGATTTCTTGGTGGAAGAACTGTTAAATCCATCCCATGATTGCCCTACTTCTAAACTAATCTGCCAACTAATGGGTTATGAACCATCTCATTATGAAAACATCTATGCTTATCTAATGAACAATACCCTCCCACTTGCTTTGTCTCCAAACCAAAAATAGAATTTTATCCAACAATCTTCCCATTAAACCATCCTTGTGAATGTCCTTTACCGATGAGGTCTTGATGGAACTCTCCTTATATGTCTTGAACATGAGGAATCTAAAAAATCCTCAAAAGAGATTCATGAAGGTATATTTGGATCTCATTCAAGTGGACTAACCTTAGCCAGGAAATTCATTCAGGTTAGATACTAATGGTTGAACATGGAGTAAGACTCTTGCAAGTTTGAAAAACACTGTCACAAATGCCAAGTCTATGGAAATTTGATGCATGTACCTACTCAAGAACTTCATCCTTTCACAACATCATGGCCTTTTTTTCAATGGGGATTAGACTTAGTGGGAAATTTTTTTCCCTCTTCTTCTAATGGGCACAAGTTTATCATTACAACCACTTAATATTTCACTAAATGGGTTGAATCCATTCCCTTAGTTACAGTCATAGGAAAAAAAGTTTCCCTCTTCATTCTGAATTATATCATAATTTGTAGATATGGCATTCCTTCATCTATTGTGATAGATAATGGGAAATAATTCAAAAATAAGGATATGGATGCACTATGTGCTAAGTTTCACATAAAAAACCACTTTTCATCTGTTTATTATCCTCAAGTGAATGTGCAATAAGAGGATATCAATAAAACTATCCTAAAAATCATAAATAAAATAGTAAATGATAGTGGTCGAGATTGACATCTCCAATTGAATCCAGCATTATGGGCCTACCGCACTAGCATCAGAACCCCCACTAGAGCTACACCTTATGCCTTGGTGTATGGATCAGAGGCTATTTTTCCTATTGAGGTAGAAATTCTTCCCTTACTGGTTTCCTTAGATGGACTCATAACAAAAGAAGAATATAGAATATCATGACTCCAAGAGTTGGAACTACTAGACGAACAATGCCAACAAGCCTTCAACCACCTCAAAGTCTATCAAAAGAGAATATCCAATACCTATAACCGCAAAGTAAAACCAAGGTCTTTTCAAGTAGGTGATCTAGTATTAAGAGAAAATCCCCAAAATCATCAACATCGGGAAAAGAAAGGAAAGTTTGAAATAAACTGGCTAGGCCCTTTCATCATCATATCAGTATTTGGTTCAAGTGCATACTAGCTATCAACACCAGAAGGTGATCTACTGCCTGAACCCATCAATAATATCCACTTGAAGAGATTTTATGCTTAAGAGAATCATATTTGGCTTGTACATATTAAAATATCTCAAAGAAAAAAATTAGCAAATATTGATCCTAAAAAAAATAAAATCAAAAAAATAAAAAATAAAATTTTTAAAAATAAATTAAAAAAAAAGTTCTTGAAAAAGTGCAATAAAAATCAAGTAGTGAAAACCTGGCAAACAGGCACTACTTGGTCATAGTTAGCTTCTGCATCTATCAGTATCTTGTATCCATACCCATTGAGCATAGCCATAAGAAAATCCCTTTTGTACATCATAGCCTAGTCCTACCATGGTTTGGGAAATCACAGTCCTTTGTTGTGCATCACTGGGGGCAAAATCCTGCAACTAATGGAATAAAATCTTGATCTCAAACATGAAAATAAAACAAACAATGCAAACAACGATTCGTAGCACCAAAGAAAATCACATACCTTAAAACTCAACCATCTCAATAAAGAATCACATCTGACAAATACAACAGAACACTAAATGTTGAACAACAACTGGATGGTAAATTATGCATCATGATCTTAATAGTTTAAAGGTTTATCAATTGTCATTTGATTTCTTTGACTATCAGGCTTTCTAAGTGACTCTATGATGCATCTGTCTAGAGAAATGATGAAGGAACATGATATTTTCTTTCTTTTATGCTTGTGAGTTCATTCTTAGTAGGATGCCAATTCTTCTAAGGAAATGAACACCAAAGATTCATCGAGGACATCATGTGTTACCATCAACAAAGAATAAACTCTTGTTTGTTTACCCAAGCAATACTCAGGTCATCTTGGTTTTTTTATTCCTGGATGCTTGTATTTACTTTCCCTATTAAAAATTCATGAAAGGAGTACTTAGGTCATCATGGTTTACTATAACATTGATGCTTGTACTTACTTTGAACATTTCCAAAGCTCAATGATGAAAAATAGCACAATAAAATGATCAAAAGGATGACAATGTTGCATTTAGTTTTTCATTTAGCTTCCATTTAGATTAGATTACATTTTCATCCTTGTATCTAGTAGATTCTCAAGGCTGAAAGCTTATCAATAGGAAAAAAATCATCAAGTGTCTCCACAATATCTCTAAAATGATCCCCTCCAAGGTCGCTAGTCTACTAGCGGTCATGCCCTTTATTTTCTAACTAATCAGGGTATGAACTTATCTTGTCCTAACATCAAATCCACCAATCGATCATCTCTCAATCAATAATCAAGATCAAACAAATCAATATATCTATCCATCAATATTTTATCATTCAATCATTATCAACATCAATCTACCACTTCATTTGACTATATCATATCCCTCAACCAAATCATCCCTTGTCTTATATAGGATGTATCTTTCCTGAAACCAGACATTGTCATTAGTCTTATATAGGATGGATCATTCTTGAAACCAGACATGATTCTCCGTCAAACATCATCAATCCCTCTGTGACTCTCATTTATCATGGGGTTACGCATTGCACATCAGCCTATCTTTATGTTTGATCACATTCAATCAAGGTATTCTTTTCACATCCAATTTATCGGGAGCTAAACTGAAAATGGGCAGAAAATTGCACAATCTTTTGCATTTACCTCCCGAGGGGGCATATAGATCTGGGGCATCAAGAAAACCATTTGAGGCATCACCTTAAATCAATTTTCAGCATCAAGAGCATTAATCAAATCACATCGCCAAACTATGCACGGGCATCTAACAAGTATTCTTTGAATCAATGCACTTCTGAAACATTGAATCAAAGAGGGGCAAAATGTAGACACCTAAATTTGATTACACAGATTCGTAATCTAATTTAGTTCCTTCCCAGGGCATTATTGATTAAATATTAAATATTAAATTATTTTGATGTCATTCTACTAGTTAATTAATTTAATTAATTAACTATAGTCTAAATTAATTATCTAATGGCAACCCATAGCTAGATAATTTATTAAATATCCTTCTTCTATTAATTTAAATTAATATAATTTGTCCATTTAAATTAATTCTCAATTTTCCCTTTTGATTAAATAAAACCTATTTAATCAATTTGAGCACATGGCTCCTAACTTTAACCCCTAACTTAACTTATCTCAACCACCTAACCCATTGTTCTAACTCAACCCAACCCCTTCACACATAATAACATCTCTTAATTAAGTAAATACTATTACTTAATTTATCCTTCCAACCATTCTCTCTCCTCCCATCACATCCTCCTAATTTTCCCACTTGACCTCTAATCCAACCCTAAATTACCCCTTAAGCATTTGCACAATCATAATTCATGATCAAAATTTTTGATATTGCTTGGGATGTATCTCAATATAGAAAGGATTGTTAAGTCCTACTCAATTAAGAGACTTTCTAAATCAATGGTTAAACTAAAATAGTAAATGATCTGTTCACACATAAAACTTAGACTTGCAGATTTTCAGATCTGTTGTAAGCTCATTATACCTTTCTGATCAATGTATATTTTTAGTACTTTTTCTCCACTTCTTTCTTCTCGGTGATGTTGTGCTTCTCTGTTGATCGGTGTCTGCAGAAATATTTAGCTCTTTCCATAGATTGATTGATCAGGACTGTATGAAGTTGTTCTTCATCAGTTTCACTCTAGTTTCCTCTTTCTCTATTCACTCCCCTAATTTAGAATGAATTAGATTGTCTCTTTATAGACATGATATCACCGTTTCTCACTTCTTGATTTTCTTGTTCTTGGTGTTATCCGTAATTCTAGACAATCTTGCTTTAAATATTTACTTTAGTTTTATCCCATAGATTTCTCTTTTACAACTGGATAAAACAACTTTAAATCTTTTAGTTATCTCTGTATTTAACTTGTCAATGAATTTTTTTTAACGAGTTAACTTTATCTTTAGCTCTTGCCAACTAAGTATTTTGTCATTTCTAAAATTTAGTTAATTTTGGTGTTTAACTCTTTGATAGCTTCGGTCAGAACTTCAGTTCTACTCAGGCATCTCTGTCGGGGTTGTCTGCCTGTCGGGCATCACTATAAATTTATGCTCATCGGTAATGCTTGTAATTATGCTCGTCGGTAATTCTTGTTGGGTTTCTTTCTCGAGAAACACTCTGACTTTACTTTTGGGTTTCTCTATTCATCGGGGTGCATTTCCCGTCAGTGTTTGTAGTCACTTAGTGAATGTTGATCTTTTATGCATTACTAAAAGAATAATCTTTATCTCTCTGATTCTCTAAAGTCTTTGAAAATTTGTATATAACCGATCAGATTATATCAAGTTGAAATCAATGAAAATACAATCCATTAAATAATTTAATGTCTTGTATTATCTTTATCCATTTCGGTGATCAACGTAACATCTTGAAACATTTAATCAGTTTTATGTCATCAAGTTGGAAAAATGATATGGAGTTGATTTTAAAAATGAAAAAATTATGGGAAGTAGCAACAAAAGAAAAACGTATAGACCAAAGCCAAGATGAAAAATAGAATAAAATGGATATGAATGCATGTGCTACACTTTTATGGAAAATTAGTCCCAAGATTAGGCCTCATGTTCAAAAATTAAAAATAACAAAGGAAATATGGGAAAGTTTGAAAGCAATGTATGAAAGCACTAGCGAGTTAAAAGTGATGGATATTAATAGATAGTTAGCTCAAATAAAAATCAAAGGAGGAGATAACATGAATGATCATATTTCTAAATTTAAAAACATAAGAAATCAATTTGCTATGATTAAGGTTTAGTATCACACATTGAAATCATAGGTTTTTTAATTGAAAGCGTTCCCGATGAGTATAATAATTTTATTCGTACATTGGAACTAACTGGAAAATTTGAGAATATCAGACTAGAAGAATTTTATGGTTCTTTTTTGAATTAATAAGAAAGGCTTAAAAAGTTTACAAGTGAGTTTAGAAAGAGTTGATCATTTATTGCTAGAGGAAAATATAATAATTACAATCAAGGAAGTTCGTATCCAAATCAAAGAATAAATCAAGGGAATCAACATAGAAATAATTTAAAGGCAATGAAGTCAACAAGGGGATAATAAAAATAGAAAAATTTATAAAGGGAAACAAAATGAATGAAGCAATTACAAAATTAACTTTCAAGGAGAAATTGCTATCATATGTTATAATTGTGGACAAGAAGCACATAAAAGTGATCAATATTTTAAGAAATCACAAAGGCCATTTAATCAAATAAGGCAATAAAATTTTGTTCAAGAAGAGGGTGATCATCATACAATGATAACTTCTTTAGCTACTCAAGCTGATTAAAGTAATCCATGGTATATTGATTCAAGAGCTAGCCAACATATGGATTACAACAAAATCATTTTTAGCTCTTTAGAAGAAACAAACGCTGCAAGAATATTTCTTGGTGATGATAGTTTACATGAGGTTGATGGAATATGTACAATTTAAATGAAAGGAAATGATGGTAAAAAATTGGAAAGAATTAATATGAATCTTGTACCTAAGTTAACCAAAAGTCTTCTTTCTATGATTCAAATAACTCAACATGGTTATAAGGTGGAATTCTATTCAGATAAGTGTTTAATTAAGAATATTAATGATGGATACAAAATACTAGAAATTGGAGTTGAGAATGATGGGATATGCAATTTTTTTAGCATATGTTGATAAGAAAGCTTATAGTACTACAAGATCCTCCACTAGTGAGCTATGACATCAAATATATAGTCACTTAAATTGTTAAAGTTTAGCTATTATTTTAAAGATAAAATGGTTGAAGCACTACCTTGGATAAAAGTAAACACAAATGTGTGCGAAGGATGTATGGTTGGTAAACAACATAGAGACACTTTTGCAAGATCGACATGGAAAGTAAGAAAATGTCTTGAAATTTTCCATAGTGATTTGTGTGGCCCTATAAATCCCACATCGAAGGGAGGAGCTAAGTACATTTTAATAGTCATTAATGATTATTGAAAGAAATTTTGGGTTTAATTCCTCATGAAGAGGATGAAGTATTTAAAAATTTAAATGTGTAAAGAACTTGTGGAAAATGAAAGTGGGAATAAGATAAAGAAAATAATAATTGATAATGGCAGAGAATATATGAACAACAAGTTCAAATCATTTTGATCCAGTCCAAGCTCAAATGATACAAATAAGGATTGTCCAAACTTGCATCCAACAACAAGAACAACACAACGGAAATAACAACACAAGATATATCAATATAAACTTGTATTATCTCAGAATTAAAATTACATGTAACATGTTGGGTTGTAAGGCCTTCCCAGTTAGGGCCAATTAGATTAACAGATTTAATAAGATCTCATAGGATCCAATGTTATCCATCTACCCTATAGCTAAGTGGAGGAAACCAGATCTGAACTTGTGCTTGCAAGCCACCATGCAATCTGCAATCTCTCTCTACCCACTTACAAATATCTATTGCAACTGATAATCTTTCATCTTTTTAGCTTACTATATCTTTCCATGACGCTATCTCTCTCTTGTGATGTCCCTCTAAAGATCAACCTAGACTCTCTTTTATACATACTTTCCACAATTTGGCTTGTAAGCAATAATTAAATGACCTAGTTGGCCATACACTCTACAATGAACAAATAATAAATGCACCTGTTGGCTGGAATTAATAACAAAATACATAAAAGAATGCACCAACACAGATTTAGGTCCACACAAGATCTAATGCCACAAATCCACTAACCTCAAAACTCAGCATGATCCAAATGACCCCCTCAAATCATGAATGCAACCTCCAATGACCATCCAATCCATGAACACAAATCAGTGAACCCCAACAACCAGTCGATAAACAAGCACACTGAGAGTCAGACAACTCGGTGAAAGACACAACCGATTAGAAATCCACCAAATAGACACCACTGAGTAATATGATACCGAAAAAGACATCAACAGTGAAAAAAAATATATCTTCCAACCGAGAACTACCACCAAAGTGACTGAGCACCTCAGGTCTCCAAATAAGTTAACTAATAAAACATAAATCAAAGAAAAACATATTTTTGGTGACACAAGATTTCCAACTACCCGAGGATGCTCCTACATTAGACACCCTAGCTGCAGAAAAGATGTTCTCCGAAGCTGAATGAACAATTGTTGAGATTCATCAGATAGATCCCAAACTGGTTCTTGATATATATGTCTTCTAAGTCGTCAACCATCACAGTCTTCCCCTGATTCTTCTCCTCCTTCCCTTTACCACTAGCAGTTGTTGATTTACCTTCACATCTTTGGACACTTATGTCTGCACCATCCACTGCAACCATTTCAGAGATGCTACCAATGCTCAAGTTCTTCCTCCTGAGCTCTGCATTCATTAAAGGAATAAAAATATACTTCTTCCAATCCTTTAGTATAGTAAAGATATTTCTTTTACAGTCATGAATAGCCTCTCTATCATACTGCCAAGGTCTACCTAGTAAAATATGACAAGAATTCATCTCCACAATGTCACATAATACTTCATCTCTATAAGTACTAATGTAAAAACTCACCATGCAATGCTCCTTTAGCTCTACTACATGAACATCTTGTAACCAAATTATCCAATAAGGAAAATGATGCTTGAACCTTTTCGAACCAAGATTCTGAACCATGTCTTCAGTAACTATGTTGTCAGTGCTTCCTCCATCAACAATAACCTTACAATGTCTACCACAAGACCTACACACAATCCTGAACAAGTTCTTCCTCTGACAAGAATCAGCTTTCTTTGAGGGCAGCAAAGTTCTCCTAAGGAAAACATTCACACCCTCGACCTCAGGTTCATTCTGAGCAACATCATCCACCATAGAATTTTAGTGACTACCAACCTTCTTATCTACATGGGGACATTCAAATAACCAATGTCATTTTTCACCATAGTTATAACAAGTACCTCTAAATACACCTTTTCCTATCTTTCTTCTCAGGTCAATAGGTTTTGGTTCATCTTCAACTTTTGGTTTATCCTTTACCGACTGCTCCTACTTCTCCTTCCCTTGGGAATTACTATAATTTATTCTCATGAACTTATCTTCTACCTTTAATGCATACTCATAAGAATCTTCTACCGAGTCAATCTTCAACATACCAATCTCATCCTGGATATTGAATTTCAAACCATTAACATACCTTGCCACCTTTTCTTTAGAAAGTTCTCAATGCCCAGACCAAATAGTCAACCTGTAGAATTCCTCAGTATAATATTCCACAATCATCTCCTATTTTAGACTCTACAATTTCTTAAATAATTCAAGTTCATAGTCAGTAGGAATGAACTTATCTTTTATCTTTGCCACCATCAACCTCCACTGATTCATCTTCATCTCACCTTCTTCTTCTTAGTCCCTCTGCAATTCTTCCACCATAAAGCAGCATGCCCTTTCAACTTAGTCTGTGCTAGCCTCACTCTAAGCAGATCTTTAATGTCTTCTAGCTCAAAGTAGTATTCTAACTCACTAATCAAATCAATCAGATCCTTTGGTCTCAATGTACGTGAGAAATCAGAAACCTCCACTTGGTAGCTTGTACTTCACCGAGCTCCATATCTCTACAACCGATCATATCTGTCTCCTCCAAATCTCTCTATCTGATTAGCTCAATCATCTCCACTAGATCTAGCAACATCAAAATCTTTAGCAGTTTCATCATAACCATCATTTGTTCTCAGACCTCTATGCAATCCAACATTTATTATACCTTCTATGTTTTCATTCTTCATCACCACCATCTCAGATCTAAATCTTTTTTTTATCCTTGCTTCCACCTCCTCAAAAAGATCTGCAATCATCTTAGGGTCCAATCTTATCAGTGGCATCTCTCCAGATCTTTAAAAACCCTTAGCTCCATAAGAAATGAACCAAAATATCTGATACCACTTGATGCAGTCCAAGCTCAAAGGATCCAAATAAGGACTATCCAAACTTACAACAACCAACAAGAACAACATAGCAGAAATAACACAACACAAGATATATCAATATCAACTTATATTATCTTAGAATTCCAATTACATACAACATGCCAAGCTGTAAGGCCTTCCCCGTTAGGGCCAATTACATTAAAAAATTTAACAAGATCTTACAGGATCCAATGTTACCCATCTACCCTATACCTAAGTGGAAGAAACCAGATCTAAGCTTGTTCTGGCAAGCCACCAAGCAATCTGCAATCTCTATCTACCCACTTACACCTATCTAAAACAACTTACAATATTTTAGCTTATTAGCCTACTTTTTCTTTCCATGCCTCTGTCTCTCCTATCATGTCCCTCTAAACATCAACCTAGACTCTGTTTTATACATACTTGCCATAAGTCAGCTTGTAAATAATAATTAAATGATTTAGTCAGCCATACACTCTATAATGAACAAATATTAAATGCACCAGCCAGCTGCAATTAATAAAAAAATACATAGAAGAATGCACCAACATAGATTTAGGTCCACACAAGATCCAATGCCACAAATCTGCATGCCTCAGAACTCAATAGGATTCCAATAACCCCCTCAAATCATGGATGCAATATCCAATGTCCATCCAATCCATAAACACAAGTCATTAAACCCCAACAACTAGTCAGTAAACAAGCACACCAAGAGCTATACCACTCGGTGAAAGACACAATCAAGTAGAACGCCATTGAACATAAACCACTAAGTAATATGCTACCAAGAAAGACACAAGCGAGCTTCACACAATGAGAAACTACCACTGAGCACTGTACCCCAAGTAGAATATCACCAAAAGCAGCAACACCGAGCACCACCGAGTCCAATCATCGAGTTCAAAAGTGAAAAAAGATACATCTTCCAACTGAGAACTGCTACCAAAGTGACCAAGCACCCCACATCTCCAACTAAGTTAACTAATAAAATAGAAATCAAACCAAAACATGTTTTTGGTGACATAGGATCGCCAAATACCCCAGGATGCTCCTGCATCATATTTTTTGAGTATCATGGGATCAAGAGATAAATGACTCTTAGATACATTCCTGAATAGAATGGTGTTTCTGAAAGGAATAATAGGAATTTAGTAGAAATGACACATTACATGATAGAATCAAAGGATCTTCCATTATTTCTATGGGTTGATTCTATTAATTCCACATCTCATGTTCAAAATAGATCTCCAACAATTTTTTTGCAAAACATTACTCCTCAAGAAGTATGAAGTGGAATAAAACCAAATGTTAGGTATTTTAGATTGTTTGGATGTGAAGCATATGATTATATGTTAGATGATATTAGAGAAATAAAATTTGATAAGAAAAGTGTTTTGTGCATCTTTGTCCAAGGTATGATGATCAAAGGAAAGGGTATAGGTTATATGATCCTACTATGGAAGATGTGTTTACAAGTAGGGATGAAAATTTTAAAGAATGGTTTGATGATATGACTAAATCTTCTCCTGTTCTATAAGTGGCCATAAATAATCATGAATCTACCAATGATTTTTGAATTTGTGAAAGTTCTAAGGAAACCTTTGATATAGTTGAGCAATATAGTCCTCCTCTAAAGACCAAGAGTATTCAAGATATTTATCAAAGGACTCAAAAAATTAATTTTTCTTTAATTACTATCATA
>MU224631.1:421511-442851 GCA_018584345.1 Thuja plicata | reverse complement strand
CACTCATAAAATATTATTTTACATAAAATGGATAAAAAATAGTTCCAATTCTAATTCCCTACAACTAGTTTGATTGGAAAAGTAAAGTAACAATATACTTGAAAAATTATGGATTATATAGACCTAAAAATGGGAAAAAAAATTAAATGAACAATTCACACTAAAAAATCTAAATTGTTTAATAAGTGTGATGAAACCTTTTGTATGTGAATATCTCTATATTTTATCTATAATTTAGAGTCATTGTCAACACCAATTGAAGTTTTATAAACACCAGAGAGATATTTGGTAAACAAAATGAATAGAGAGGTCTTGAATTGTAGAATGAGTTCATTAGTTTAAGTCCTTCAATTATAGATACTATATACTTGAATTTTTCAAAAAATGAAAGGCCATTTAATATTGTAGTTGAAAAAATGTGGAATTAAGAAAGATGAAAAATAATTGATCTTAAATATTCTCTCTAAACTGGGTCCTACCAATTAAATATTTATTTCTACATGCAATGATATTAAATATGCCTTAGGATATACCTACATAATATCATCTCTTGATGTAATGGCTAATGAACTCAGAAAAGAGTAGGTTAAGATAACTCAAATGGTGACTACAAAATCATTAAAGTCTCATGTCTTGGATATAAATTAAGGTACTATAAATCATAAAGATAATAAAAAATAACATAAGAAACAAAAAAACTTAAAAATGATGGATGTGAGAGGAGCGGGAGGAATTTCAAATTTGGCAACGGGCGAGAAACTGGTTTTTCAGGGCCGGAATGTTGCTCCAAGAGCACGTGATGGTGGTCTTCTGGTAGACCAGGATAAGAAAGACACAACAAAAAAGGAAAGGATCCCACGTGATAGACAAAAGGATCTAGGTGCAGAGGAGGTGGGGAAAAAGGGAAACACCTTTTCCCAATCAGAGGCTCTTCCCTGTGTCAAGGAAGATTCTTCCTGGCACCGTCCTTGGTCAAATTTATTCAGGATCAAACCCAAAGGCAAGTCTCTATTCTCAGTTATAAAAGACCTATCTGAAAAGAAAAAGTGAAAGTATGCCATATCTTTACTAAACAAACTGATTGACCATAATATTTCTACCATGTCTCTTACTTTGGTGGGCAAGTTTTCTGGGTCCAGGCCTAATATTGACATAGTTATAACTTTTGCTAAGAAAAAATGGAACCTAAAGGGCCAGGTTGAAATTAAAACCATGGAAAAAGGTTTTCTATCCTTTGAGTTTTCTTGCCAGGAAGACTATGCCAAGATTATTTGTGTTGGGGCGTGGCTTATGTAGAAGTCCTCTCTATCTCTGCAGAAGTGGTCTCCCAATCTAGAGATAAACAATTCATTTTATATCCAAGCCCCGGTCTGAGTAAGGCATCCTGAGCTCCCTCTAGAGTTTTGGTTCGAAGATGTCTTTGCTGGAATTGCTAGATCCTTTGGGGAGCTTCTTTCGATTGACCTAGTGACGGTGGACAAAAAGTGCCTTACCTATGCTAGAGTATGCATAGGAGTGGAAGAGGGGAAATATATGCCAGAGGTCATAGAGATTCACTCTAAACTGGGAAAAATATTATAGAAACTGGAATATGAAAGTGTGCCTTTCGCTTGCTTTCATTGTAAGAAAGAAGGACATATGCCTAGAAAGTGCCCATAACTAGATAAGGAAAAAGTGAGGAAGGCCCAAAGGTCAGTAGGAAGAACTAAGAACCAAGGTCCTGAAGCACCAAATTTAGAGAAACCCAAAGTGAGAACCTCAGATATTAGTACCCAAGTCTGGAAGGAAAAGGACTTAACATCTGCTATCCCTGTTATGCAAAAGAAACAAGAGGAAATAGAAGAAACCTGTAAATATCAAATGGGGGAATCTAATTAGCTATTTTCTCTTGGCATGGAGTGTGTGGAGATTTTTCCCTTGGTGGAGACTGCACCAGACTCGGTAGGTAACATAACACTTGAATAATTAAGAGAGGGTAAAGTCATAGAAGAGCTGGGTAGTGGAAAAGGGGCCCCTTGTGCGATGAACTTATATTCTTTAGCTCTGAGATCCCCCAAAGCCACTTGGGAGTTTGGGTTTTTTCTACTTGCACATAACAATCTGGAGGGTGAGAACACTTATATGTCTATCCCTAGTTCAGATCTGGATCATCTGGAGTAGGTTTTAAATATGGAAGCACTACTAAAATCAGTAACCCCTAGGAAATTTGAAAAAATGGAAGAACTCTTTACCAAATACAAGGAAGGGATGGTGGGAGAATGGACCAATGTAAAAAAGAAAAAGAGCAGCAAGGACCCTTCCCCGGTTTCCCCAGTAGCAACTAGGAGCAAGAAAAAAGCTGATTTAGGTGTTAAAATGAAAACTCCAGGGTGGAAAAGATTGAGCGAGATCTGACAAGAAGAAGCCTGCAAGAATATAGTGGATGGAACCCAAAAGACTATCCAAGTCGCCTACACATTGAGTTATAAATGAAGCTAATATCTTGGAACATTTGTGGACTTAGTGGGCCACACAAGCAAGATGTAGTAAGAAATGTGATTAGGGATCATAGGTTATATAAAATGCTTATCAAGGAAACTAAGATGAAAAGGGAAAAACCTGAAGGCATTAAATTTTAAAAAACTATGGATAGGGTTGCAAAAAGTTCAGAAGGTGCCTCTAGAGGTGTGATGAATTTATGGAACTCTTCACTCATTAGGGATGAAATCATTCACGAAGAAGGTAATTTGTTGATTATGAATTTCACTAATATAAAGGATAATGAAACATGGTACATCATAAACATCTATGCCCCTAATTCAAAAAAAGGGAGAAGATCTTACTTGGATAAACCTAGATGCATTATTTCCATGTTAGATATTTCAAAAGGTACTTTTATGGGGGATTTTAACACCCCTCTCAAAGAAGGGAAAAAAATAGGGAGGAATTAACCCTGATCTGGAAAGAAAGAAAGAACTCATGGAATTTATTAAGGATCAAGCCCTCTTAGATGTGGACCTTCAAGGGGAAAATTTCACCTGGAGCAATAGGAGAACTGGGAAAGAGTGTATCCAAGTTCAGCTGGGCAGGGCTTTGATTACGATTGATCGGCTGAACTCTCACAATAGTAAATTATCTACTCTGGTAAGGATTGGGTCAAATCATTCTCCTATGTCTCTCACTCTAGACCTGATTATTAAGAAAATAAATTTCCCTTTCAGGTTTGAAAAGATGTGAACTACTCATCCTAACATTAAAAACACAATCTTGGAATGGTAGAATATTGATGTTCGAGGTTCAACAATGATTAAAATAGCTTAAAAACTCAGAAATGTCAAGATTAATATTAAGCTTTGAATAAGAGTGATTTTGGGGACATCTTTTCCTCTAAAGAGAAGGCCATCTCTGAGCTTTGTCTTATCTAAGAGGAAATTTGGAGAGTTGTGTATGATAAGAACAACTTGAATCTTGAAAAAAACTCTACTTTCAAAGTACCATAATGTGATAGGGAAGGATGAGATGTACTAGAAGCAGAGATCTAGATCTATTTGATTGAGGAAGGGGGACCAAAATAATTTTTTCTTCCACTTATCCACCATGAAACACAGGGTAGCCAACAAAATTAGTTGCATTAAATAGGGAAACCAAACCTTGCAAGATGATAAAGGTATTTCTTTTGAAGGTGTTGACTTTTTTTCCTCTCTTCTTTCTAAAGACCTTAATCTCTCTAGACCACATCAGGAGGACCTCTCAAGAAACATTCCCTCTATCATCTTGGATAATAAAAATAAAGTCTTTTACGCCATTCCCAATTTTGAACAAGTTAAAAAGCGTTGGATTCTCTCAATTGAGATAAGAGCCCAGGCCCGAATGGCTTCCCTATGTTCTTCTTCCACAGGTTCTGGGAAATTGTCAAATATGATGTGGTCAAAGTTGTGCAGGAATTCTTTGGTTCTAAAAATATTCTTAAGGAACTCAATGCTACCTTCCTAGTTCTTAATCCTAAGGACTCAGGGGTGGATTCTATGGAGCTCTTCAGACCCATTAGCTTATGCAATTGTTTCTAGAAGATCATTTCAAAATTTATTACTATCAGACTTCTTCATGTGCTACCTTCTATCATTGATCACCAATAGTCATGATTTGTTCAAGGAAGACAAATTCTAGATTCCATTATGGTGGTGCACGAAGTGATCCATTCCTTAGAGGTAGGTAAGAGGGAACGCTTCCTCCTCAAGCTGGACTTGTCCAAGGTCTACAACCAGGTGGACTAGTTTTTCATGTTGAAAGTGATGGGAGCTTTTGGTTTTAATAGTAAGTTGGCCAAATTATCCTTCAGCTCATTTCTTTGCCTTCTTTGGCAGTCTTGTTTAACAGTTCTCCTTTTTCTTTCACCAAAGCTTCTTAGGGTTTGAGACAAGGAGATCCCCTTTATCCCATCATCTTCATCATTTTGGCTGAATGCTTGGGGATATCTAGGTCTGCTCAAAGGAAATCTTGGGAGCTGAAAGGTATCAGGTCATCCTCAGGTAATACCATTTTCTCTCATCTAATTTTTTTTGATGATACAGTTTTAGGAGGGGAGGCTTTGGTTAGTGAGGCTAGAATTGTGAAACACCTTCTGGACTCCTATATTAGGGCCACAGGGAAATCTATCAAAAAGGCTAAGAGCTCTCTTTTCTTTATCAACACCCAAGAGGCCAGACAAAGGAGAATGATAGATATCTTGGGTTGTGGCATTGGTTCCCTCCCTTCTACCTACTTGGGTCTCCCTGTTGGAGCTAAACCCCCTGAAGCTTTATGGAATAGAATTATTGATAGATTTAATATTAAACTAGTTGGATGGAAGGGAATCACTCTCAGTCAAGCAAGAAAATTTTTGTTGGTTAAATCCACTCTTCAAAACCTTCCCACTTATACCTCAAGTTGCTTTTCTATTCTGGATAAAGTGGCGGAAGCTATGGAGAAAATACAAAGAAGATTTCTTTGGTCTGGGGAAGAAGAGCACAAAGGGTTTCCCTTTGATTGCTTGGGAAAAATTATGCCTCCCAAAAAGTGCTAGAGGAGTTGGTATTATAAGAATCAGGCCTTTCAACAAGGCTCTTAAAGCAAAAAAGATTTGGCGTATCTTCCCTGGTAAAGGGAAATGGAGAGACTTCTTCGAAGATAAGTATCTGTCCATTGATTCTTTGAGTTACTTCTTTGACTATGATGATTTCCTGAAAAGTTATTTTATCTAGAATGGTTTCCTTAATCCCAAAGATATTGAAAATTCTAAAGATAAATGGAAAATTGGTAATGGTCAGTCTATCAATTCCTGGAATGACAATTTGTTAGAGTCTAGATCCCTAAAAGACAATGAGTACTACAACTTATGAAGAGATGATTGCATCCTGCAATTTGGGAATAGGGTCTATAATTACATAGTGGGAAATTATTGGGTGCATTTTATTTCTATCTCCCACAATTTCTCTCCCTTATCCACTTCTTTGAACACTCTTTCCCTTTCCCATAATTAGGATGCCTTAATTTGTGAAAGTTCCCCAAAAGGCTCTTTCATGGTGGCTTCAGCCTATTCTCTTCAGATGCACCAAGAAGCCAAGCCATTGTGGGCTAAAGCCTAGTTCCGTAGCCTTATTCCCAAAATTAATGTCTTCTTCTAGATTTTACTTCACAATCACATTCTAACCATTGATAACCTTTTGAATCATGGCATCCCAATCCCCAATAGGTTTGTTCTATGTCAGAGACAAGCTGAATCCATGAACCATCTTTTTCTCTATTGCCCCTACATTAGCTCCATCTGGTACTTTTTTCTAGTCAGTTTTTCGGATGCATTGGTGCTACCCCTCCTCTATTTAGGACCTCTTCTCCCAATCGACCTTGCCTTTCAAGAATACCGCTTTTCACAAAATTTGGTCTTGGGTACTTCCTCACCTTTTCTAGGGAATTTTGAAAGAGTGCAATAATTGTATCGTTAGGGACTGTAGTGTTTCTGCAAAAATCATTTTTGAGAAGATACATCATGCTATGTTGGAAAATATTTTTTCTTGTAGAAATTATAATCCTTTTGCAGGAAAAGACAATTTTGCGGATCCTAAGAAGACCAAAGATAAAAGACAGAACTCTACCTGGAGCTTTCCTCTGGAAGGATGGTCAAAATTCAACTTCGATGGTGTGGCCAAGGGTAACCCGGGTAAGGTAGAAAGTGGCAGAGTGATTCAAAATGGATTTGGCATAGGCATTGCTACTGTCATCTTTCCTCTTGGGACACAAACCAATCACTATGCGAAAGCAAATGTGGCCCTCCAAGTTACCAAATTATCTCATGACTTGGGGATCAAAAAATCAATGGTAGAAGGGGATTCTCGTTACATTATTAACTGCCTAAATAATGTTCACCCACCATCATGGAATATATCCAACACTTTTGATGAGTAAAGAAACCTTTTGAACACCTTTGAAAAGGTTCACATCTCCCACATGTACAGAGAAGCCAACCAGGTTGTTGACTGGTTAGCCAAGATGGTAGTGAAAAGTGAAAAGTAGACTCGCTGGCTTCACAGTGGAGACCTCCCACATGAAGTGATAGTTTTCATCGATTATGATAGAATCAAGGGAAAGGAGGGATTCATTAGTGTTAATCATGGTTGATAATGGTATGAATGGTAACAAATTTCACATAAATGGAAAGTAAAAGATAGGTTGGAAAGGCAATGATCACAAGTCACATCCACACACTTAATGCGTGCCCATTTGCATTGCCAAAACATATTTCTCAAGGAAAAGAAGTATAATCTAGAACAACTTGGAGATAAAAGGTCTGTTAAGTGGTAAAACCTTGTTAGTGTATGCACCCTAAAATGGTCGCGTAGACTGTGAGCCCCATTTATCAATTTATCAATTTATCAAACTCCTAAATCAATCTTTGGAACATTTTCAATTCAAATCAATTTCCTTGATCAAATTGTAATTAATTCAATTATTTCAATATTTCCTAAGGTTTGATCATTTTTATTTAATTAAAAGATTTAATCTCCCTTTTAATTAAATAAAATTCATCTTATTTAATTAAATTAAATTCCTCCCATTTAATTAAATAAAATTCTTCTAATTTATTTTAATTAAAAGAAAACCCCCCTTTTAATTAAATAAATAAAAATCCCCACTTAAAGAAAATGCAATAACTATAGACACAAACACTCGGAGTGCCTTTCTTCCAGTCCTCCATGGCTGGAGAATTTCTGCCCTTGACTCCGGTGAATGTTGCCGCTTTCCCATGGAACCAACAACAACAATTGTCACACTGTGATGCAAATACCCAGTTAACCACTGAGATTGAATCCCTCTGGTGAATGTTGTCCACCCTGACATTGGACATGGGTCAACTAAAGGTGGGGTCCTATGCACCCTAGAATTCCTATTCCCAGAGAAGGAATATTTTCTTTGGCCAACGAAACAACAATGCCAGAGGTAGAAATTTCAACAACGAGCCTCGGCCCAACCAACAACAATGGAATAACAATGCCAATGTTGGAGGTCCTCCTTCAAACCAAAACACCAATCAGAGTGGTACTGGAGCATCACATTTCATGCTAGTCATAGACTTCTAGCCCATGACCAATTGGTGTAGATTGCATGACACTGGCTCCCACAATGAGGTAAACTATGCCACGCTGGAGAAATTCATCATGATTTCCCAGCTGGACAGACAACAAGCTTCTGATCCTACACCCCTAGAGCCTCTTGTGCAAGATCCCACTCATGGTGCATTCACCTATGAGACCGTCTTCTTCGGGACTGCTAGAGAAGATGAAGAAGAATCTGAACTATAGGGATTCTTTGATGAGTCAATACCAGCCTTTGAGGCTGATGCCTTCACCAACCCAAAATCTCCCTATAACACTTAGATTTAGACTAGTAAAGGACCAGTTTACACGCCCACACCTCCTAAGGACACTCCTCCCCGGGATAATACAAATGATCAATTTTTCCCTCCAAAAGGTTCTAGCTCTAACCAAGCAAAGGACCTAGTCGAGGGAAACCACCAATTTCTGGGAGGAAAGTTTGACATCAGGAAGGCGTTAGAACAAACCACCACCTCCATGACCTTGATGGAGGTTTTGTTGAACTACCCCAAGAAGAAGAAGTCTCTTCTGAAGCTCTTGGGAAACCTGAAAGCTGTCAGTCACCCACCCAAGACTATCTCTTTTGAAGATGCCAACGTGGCTGTCTTCTAGGGAAATACTGAAGAGCCCCCCTTCCTGCAAGGCCTAAACATACAAGGGAAAAACATACACAATTGCCTAGTAGATTCTAGGGCTTTGGGAAACATCATTCCCCTATCTATATGCCAGAAGCTCAGATTCTGACTCACCCTGTCTAACGGTGTAGTGATCTAATTGGATAAAACTGTGGTGAAAATGATTAGTTAACTGAAGAATGTCTTAATTTAACTCATCCAGGACCCCAGGATACCCAGTACAATTGACATCAAAGTGGTGGACATCCCAGAGACTTATAGGATTTTATTGAGTCAGAATTGGTCTAAGTCCCTAAATAGATACTTTTTGACCGACTTCTCCCACTTATGGCTCCCCTGGGAAGGAGAATCTAACAAGATCAAGGTTGAAAGTGAGCCCCAGATGAAACAGACCCTCACCAAAGTCAGGAGGGTGAATGAGGTCTTATTCTCTAAGACTTACCCTGGGGTGTACCAACCCCTTGAGATCCTAACATTCAATTTCACCCCCAGAAGGATCCCATAGTTCTACAGGGAACCTAGGACCTAGAAGAAAAATTGAGGGTTGAGGTTAACTCTCAGGGTGCGACAGCGACCCCTACCACACTATTGTCTGGCACATTGTGTTGGGTGCATTACAAGAAACATTTAGAGCTAGAGTGTGAGCCTTGCCTTGCCCCTGCCACTCATAACATAGATGCCCTCTAGAGAAAAGAACACACAGCTGATTCCTAGGGGCTCAACACTTTTGATGATGGTGTTTCCTCAGCACCGTTTGTCCGGGAATCACCTCCAAAAGTCTCTCTGGAGGTAAAAATCACCCACGTACCATCAGCACCAAAGGAAAATCCTCCCAGGACTCCCAAAAACAATCCAAAGACCACTTCGTCTTCCCAGCCCCAGACAACAAATGATGACTTATGGACCCTTAAGTTTGATGGGTTTTGATCCAAACAAGGCTGCAGGGCCGGAGTGGAATTAATCAACCCATGGGGGAAATCCTTCCTTGCATCCTATAGGCTACATTTCAATTGCACGAACAATGTCACAGAGTATGAGGCCTTGGTCGTTGGACTTCTATTTGTACTAAGGATGGGAATCACTCGCCTTAAGGCCCTGGGTGATTCATAGTTGATTATCAAATAGGTCTTGGGTCAATACACCTGTCACGATAAAAGGCTGGATGCATACCGCAACAAGGCATGGAGCCTTATTAAGGATTTTGATGCCATCAATATCGATCTTATTCCCTAGAGATGGAACTATGTCCTGGATGCCCTTGCTATTTCTACCAGTACACTTGAGCCCATGGCCGGCTCATGACTCTAGAGATTTTCTATTGAGATGATCCCCACAAGCACCATCCCGAAGGGGATGGTTTCACTTGAATGAATCTTTGAATTAGACCCTTGAGGCCGAGAAAAAATATCATCCTCCTTTGAGGGATGAAAATTTGAGAAAGTTAACAGCAGCCAGCCCAGTGAAGAGAAAATGATACACATTGGCACCTCCTGCTCCCCCGAGGAGAAGGAGAAGATTCTCATGGTTCTGCGGGAATACATTGATGTGATCACGTGGGGGTATGAGGATTTGAAGACCTATGACACATCCATTATGACTCATACTATACCACTCAAACCTGATGCCAAGCCTTTCTGGAAAAAGTAGTGACCAGTCAACCCACTGATTGAGCCTCTGATTCATCAGGAGGTCCAAATACTGTTGTCATCCAAGATAATATTTCCAATCTGGAATACTACATGGGTGGCCAACCTCATCCTTGTGAGGAAGAAAAGCGGTGAAATTATCCTTTGCATGGATTTCTAAAATTTGAACAAGGCCTCTAAGAAAGACAATCATCCTCTCCCCTTGTTGGATGAGGTATTGCAAATCATGAATGGATCTTAGATGATTTCATTCTTGGATGGGTACTCTGGATATAACCAAGTCATGGTTAAATTTGAGGATAGAGACAAAATGATATTTACCACCAAGTGGGGAACGTTTGCTTACTGGAGAATGCCCTTCAGCCTGATTAACGTAGGGGCCACATTTCAAAAGGCTATGGACATTGCATTTGAGGGCCTTGTAAACCAGTTCATAATCATCTACATGGATGATTTGACCATCTTTTCCTGGGACAGGTGTGACCACCTCAACCACCTCACCTAGATTTGCAAGAGATGTCGCCGGTATGGAATATCCCTCAACCCTAAGAAATGCATATTTGGGGTGACTAAATGGAATTTTCTCAGGCATATTGTCTTCAAGAAGCATATATCCATTGACCCTGAGAGATTTGAAGTGCTTCTAAACCTACAAATGCCCGGTAGCAAGAAGGAGATGAGGTCTTTCTTCAGAAAGATTAATTTTGTTCGGTGATTCATCACTGGATTCACCGAGATCATAAAACCAGTCAACGAGATGATGAAGAAGGATACCAAAATTGAGTGGAGTCCTAGAGAAAAAGTAGGCATTCACCCAAATTAAGCAGATGATAATGGAGGCACAAGTTATGGCTAGCCCAGACTATTCCCTCTCTTTCTATATCTATTCCTTTGCTTTGCCACATTCTGCCGAGGCAGTATTGACCCAAAAGGTCGAAGGGGAAGAACAACCAATAGATTTCATGAGCTCCCCCTTCAAGAATGTAGAAGTCTAGTATACATCCTTAGAAAAATAGGCCTTTTCTCTTGTTCATGCTGTGAAGAAATTTCAGCATTACATTCTCTGGAGCAAGGTGCATGCCATCATCCCAGATCAGGCGGTGAATTCTCTACTCATGCAGAGTGAATTGGGTAAAAGATGGGGGAAATGAATGGCCATCCTCTAGGAATACAATTTGGAAATGCAACCCATGAAAATAGTTTGAGGCCATGGACTAAGTAGAGCGATGGCAAAAGAGACTCCCCATATCAAATGTCAGACATATACAATGGAGTCCATTACTCGAGATCCATGGTACATGGACCTAGTGTACCTATTGTTAAATAACAAATGCCCAGAGGGATTGCCTCCAAAAAAACATCGTGCCCTACAGTTGAAAATCACACACTTCATGATAAAAAATTCCATGCTTTTTCATAGGAATTATGAGGGAGTGTACCTCCGATGCATCGATAGGGTTCAAGCTACAAAGATAATCAAAGAATTTAATGAGTAGTTTGGAACCGAGCATGGCTCAACTGATGCGACTACCCATCAGATCCTTCAGGATAGATACTATTGTCCCTGTATCTTTAAAGATGTCTACACTCACGTCATGAAGTGCCATACTTGCCAAACCATAGCACATCGTGAGAATAACCCAACTATGCCTTTGCAGCTGGTTTTTGAAGCTAGACCTTTTGCCCACTTGGAATTTGACTTTATCAGGGAAATCAACCCCAACTCATCTGCCAATCATTGGTACATCTTGACTGCTACCGATTACTGCACCTAGTGGTCTGAAGCCATACCATGTAAAAACAACATGGCAGACATAGTTATCAAATTCTTGGAAGAAAACATCGTCACAAGATTTGGAATGCCTTTTGCTATAGTGTTTGACAATGGTCTAGCATTTTCTTCTACACAATTACTAGAATGGACCTATGACCAGAAGATCACTCTGAAGTTCTCCAGTAACTATTACCCCCAAGGGAATGGTGTTGCTGAATCAAGTAAAAAAAAATTTCTTGAAATGATCAAACACCTGTTAGAACATAATCTCTAGGATTGGCACCAAAAGCTGAGGTTCTCTCTCTGGGTGGATCACATTCAAATTATGGAAGCCCTGGGGACATCCCCATTTTATCTCGTTTACAGCCAGAACCTAGTATTCCCTATTAACTTACAGATCCTGATTTTACAGTTCATGGATGAATTTAGCAACCAGGACAATGTTGTGGAGGTTCGGCTGCTAAATCTAGTGTGGATGGAAGAACAAAGAGATGCAGCCCTTGAACATTTTGCACATCACCAAGCAGTAGTAAAATGTTCATTTGACTGAAGAGCCCAGTATAGGGCCTTTCAAATTGTGGACTTGGTCCTCTTGTGGGATAAATCCTAGGAAAAGAAAGGAAAGCACAGTAATTTCCAACGGCTCTGGCTCATACCATACTTGATCTTAGAGATTTGCAGGGAAAATACCTATCACCTTAGTACCATGACCGGGAACCTGTCCCATTTCTCGTCAATGGACAATTTCTCAAACATTATTTCAAGTGACGTAGATTTGTCTGGAGTTGTATTATATGTAAATCTTCCCGCTTGTAAATATTTCTTTCCCGGTGTCCCATTTGGGGTGCCTTGTCTTGTAAATAGTTTTACTGGCGGTCCTCCGAGACTGACCATTTTCCTTTTCTTTTTTTTTCTTTTGTTTTGTTCTTTCTTTCCTAGGTTTTTAGTGTTTTTCTCCCCCTTTGTAGGCTGGTATGCTTTGCATAACATCTAGTCTCCGGGATGGTGCCTTTCGTATTCATGTTGAATTTAGAATCTATTGTTAGCATGGTGGAATTGGCTTGGTGTCCATAGTTATTGTGTGATTTTGGTAGCAGGTTATGAGTAATGTTCATCAGATTTATCTCTGGAATTCTGGAAATTAGATAAATCAAAGGCAAGAGGAAAAAGTAATTGGACACACCAAGGGTAGATCAGTCACATTGGTTTATTGGCCCAAGTCTGAACTTTTAAAATTCTTTTTGGGTCTAGAGTTTTCCTCCCCCATTCAACAAATTGAAGTGGACGGAAGGGTGAAAGAAGTACCACCATTGAATTAAGCTAAGCTTGAGTGTAATGGTGAATGAAGTACTGCCCTCTCATCTAGAAAAGAATAAAGCAAAAAGAAGGAAAAGATGGGACAAAAACTCCAGTATCCGGGAGAAACGAGCAAATTTGACAACTTTGGATTGATATATCTAGTGCCTCTTCTCTGGTTCTCCCAGAGGTCATTGGCTTGATTCTCTTTCAAAGAACACACTTCTCAACTGACAAAAGACCAAGGGTTACATTGTGTATGAACCAGATTTTCTCAAACGCCTCACACCTAGAGAGCAGGATACTCCGAGTAATGATTGATTCTAGTTTTGCTAACTAGAGATTCTGCGGTTCTCAAATGCGCTAAGGCATTCATCCTAGATAGTCACCATTTTTTATGCCCTACATACCCATCCCTACATTTTGTGTGCAAAATGTTTCATCTTCTTTTTCATTTTTGGGCTCTTGCCTTATTTTTTGTCCTTTTTTTTTTGTTGTTTCTTCTCCGGGTTTTCCTTCCTATGAGGTTTGTTTTCTCTTTCTTTTGTCTTTCATGTCTCTAGGACCTTGTCCTGGAGTTTGTTGTTTCTTTTCCAGAGCCAGATTCCAGACTCTGGGATTCTCCACCAGATATCTCTTCCTCATGAAGAGGTATGGTTGCATGGAATCCCTAGGCTCAAACTCTAGAGGTTTTCCTATTACAGAGTTTGTGGAGAGAAGGGTAACTTGATATTTACCTTGGGTATAAATAGAAATTACATGTCACTTTCAAAGTTACCATGATTAAAACACTTAGAGCTTTTAAAGCAATTCCTTGGTGATTTGAAGTGTGATTAAGTGTGAATTACTCTGAGCTTAGTGGATAATTATGAGTTGATTTTCAGTGACTATTTGTGATCGCTAAAGCTTAAAGTTGGTGCATAGCGGTCCTAGTGCCTTCTCTCCTTGCCATTCTTCAGATTTCTAGGTAGGTCCTCTGGTTCCTACCTTCATTCTTTTGGTTTTCATTTTGGTTTTTTTTTGTTCAGGATTGTGTTCCTATTTTCTGCATTTTCTGTTTCTGGTTTGCCACCCGTTGGTGGGTTGGTTCTACCAGAGGGTTGTTCGCCCTCTGCGCAGCTGTAGAGTAATGTACATTTGATATATTGTCTTAGGGTAGCTTCTGTGCATGTGTTAATATTGTTTATATCTATGTAAAAATCTATAAATGATGTATATTTATGTATATCGCATGTATATATACTTTGGCCCTAATCCCTCCTATATTCTTTATGTATATATTCTATATATCCTTCTGAGCTCATGAGTTCCTCACACTCTATCATGCATTTTTCTTCATGGGACTGAACTCGTTGAAATAGAGTTGCCATAGTTCAAACTTGGCACCTCACTGGTTTGCGCCATGGCTACTTTCTCTCTCCTCTGTCACCATAAATGTCTTAATACTACTTTTTGCCCCACCATGTGCCAACACACGTCAACCAAAGTATGGCTTATTGCCAGTCACATCACCAATGAATAGTTTTTTTTGATCTCTAGACCTCTAAAAAGACCTTTTCTTCCGCTTCTTCCTACCACCTTGTTAACACACTCCAGAATGCTAAGTCGTGTTCATTCTAGATACCCCGAAAGTTTTGATGTATGTACTAAGGCCTGTTTGACAAGTGCAGATTGGTGAAGAAACTCCCAGAGTTGTAACTTTTTTTTATATATGTCCTAATGGTTCTCTAGTCTTACAGGTTGTGAATAGATTGATCAAAGATTTCTGATGTTATTGCCCCTCCTGATAGTCTGAAACTACCTACCACTTCCACATGGGCAAATATGAAGTCCAAAATGGAGAGAATGTTAGCAAAGCTACCTTTAACCTTCAAATATCAAAAGGAGAGAACTATTGTGGGGTCCAAGGTGGATTCCAAGGTCTAGGAAATAACAAATAAAGACCCAAGAAATTGGGCCAAATTACAAGGTTTGATCCAGTCCATTTACAGGTTAAAGGACGAAGGAGACAAAATGGCCACTTGCTTGGCCACCTATGGCATCATAATGGCTGCAAACTTTCCATGTTTGGTGTAGTCACCAAAATTAATAAAGCAGCTAGCAATACTATACAATGCACCTACTCACACTTTTTTTCTTCTGGATCCCCAACCTCTACAATACCCCGCCACAAGCATCACCTTAGATGCTCAAACTTTCACTTCCGGGTTGGGGATTCCTCAGTTCAAAGGGTTCACTGTCGTCACCCGGGTAAACTCACTAAAGGAATTCGATGAGGCCAAAGGCATTTCCTGGAAACACCTCAACAATTAGTGGCTGAAGTTTCCAAAGCAAGACCACAAAAGAATGAAGTTGGAAATTCCCCGCTGGTATTTCAAAGAGCCCATCTAGGCAGGTATAATATTTCTATGCAGGATCTTTGGATGGCCCCACGCCTGGGAATTCTTGGTGTGGATGTACTATTTTCTATACTGCATCACAACCCACAACCAGAATTTCAATTGGGTAGCTATTATAGCTAATCACGTAGATACACAAATGAGGACGGTTGTCCAGAATTCCCAATTTTACATGACATAGTATGTGTTGTGGGCGTTAGCCCAGCAAAGACTGGCTTTTCTAGGTTTGGGAATAGCTGGGAAACTTAGGAATGGTCTAGGGAAGGTCACACCATGGGATAATTATCCCTAATTACAGTGGGAGCTCAGTTTCCTAAACTTCTACCCAGTAAATTATGCGTTCATTTACTACAATATCTTAACGCTTATCGAGAATTCCAGTTAAAGACTATCACAGGTGGCGATGACTCTTTTCAGCTCCTATAGCTAGTATTTTATTTAGTTTTTGCATCACACCTACATTAGGGTGACAGGCTTCAATGGGAAGCTCTATCTTCTTCCCTGGTATTACGGGGAAAAAATTATTCTCTTAGAATTTTGCAGGCAGATCTTGGATCTACGTGCCTTCTTTATGTTGAAGAATGTCATCAATGTCCCATTCCCTTTCTCTTGTGGGAATTATACATGCAGCCTCACTCTAGCCCAGGAGGTAGACAATGAAGTAAAGAGCTTGGAGCTGGTGGAATTCTACCACGCTCAAAAAAATTATGATCCCCACGGCAAGATTTCCATAACACTACCTCAGGCGTCCCCACCCCATGAAGAAGACATTGAGGACTTCTGGGTAGACTATCAAGATAGTTTTGATCTCTAGGCCCATCAGCACACGCGGATGAGCAAAGGGCTCATGAAAGCGCTCAACCTTCAGACTTTCCTGAAGGGTATCAAAGATGACAGGCTACTGGAAGATCCAACATACAAAGGACAAGGGCTAGATAAATAGGATCTTCCTCTGGTGTATTGGGCCACCCAGGAGGATCTAATGATTGAAGGGGTATGCTACCCTATTATAGAGGCAAGTCACCAATAATTTTCCCATGTGTGTCCCAAAAGCACCCAAAATAAATCAATAGTCAACAAGACCATCCCTTCTTCAGCCGATGCCGGTCCTTCTTCATCCATCATGGCCACTAAAGAAAGCATGAGTAGACGGAAAGAGAAAGAGGGTGTCCCGATTCCCAAGGAACCTCTCCAGATTCCTACCCTTTTGATGGCTCAATTACATCAAAAAATGGAGTTGGAAAAGCTAACCTGTTAGAAAATAAGTATGCAGGTATCCTCCAGACTTCTTGTAGCTCTAGTGGAATCCGCTCGCCCGACAGCATCCCCATCGTTGGCTACGATGATGAGTAGATAGACTTTTGCGGAGGCAGAGTCTACTAGCATTCTGGATACCATGGCTTCACTTATAAGAAAGAAGAAAATGAAGGTGAAACCTACACCTAGCGCAGCTGCCAGTCTTGGTATGCCAGAAATGCCCCTAGTGGATGTAAGTTTGGACTCTCTCAAACTACAAGATGTTTCAGACTCTTCACCCCTGCATAACAATTTTGATTACACCTTCTCGGTGGAGGAGCTCTTAGAGATTCAACATGGTATAGGTCATGCGGTGGAGGAGATTGCGTCTTAGGAAAAATAAGAGGCCCCTATAGAGAAGGAAATCCCAATGGAAAAGGATACATCAGAGCAAGAGGCTCAGGAAGAAGTATAGACAGAACCTAAGCAGGAGAGAGTACTGGTCCAAGAGATCAAAAATGAACCAAGGCAACACATAGATGAGCAACTGATGGTCAGGGGACCTAGACCCATAGGAACAACTGTACCCTTGACTGTCACGCTCTAAATGCCTTTGTTAACTTTGGGTGACCAAGTACCCTGGAGCACTTTTGGTGAGGTAGTAATGGTAGCCGCCTTGTTAAACTTCAGCCAGAGACCTCACCCACCTCTAGAAGATGTCCTGGCGGAGGAAAAAGTCCTAACAGAAGAGGCCAATGTGGCCCAAGAACAACAACAAATGGACCAAGAATTCCCATATAAAGAAAATGAAGAAACATCTTACACTAGAAGCGACGAAGAGGTCCCCAAAAATATAGATGATATTGAGACCTGGGGTTAGGTTCCAGATAACACAATGGAAGATGCCAGCATGGCAGGAAATGTTGAAGGTTCTGAAGAATAGGAAACAAGAAAAGAACAAGAATAGGAGGAACCAGAATGAGAAGTCAATAAGGAGCCTGGAGATAATGTGCATTCTGGGAATGCGCCACAAGATTCTGAAAGGAATCCTGATGAACAGGCATTAACATCAAGGCCACCCCAGATGCCCCAATGGCTGGTGGAATCCAAGAAGAGGAAAACCCCAGTGGCTACCATAAGCACTCCACTCTTGTTGGCCAAAATGACAGCCAGGAATACAGAGGCTAAGAAGCCCAACAAAGAACAGGCAGTCCATACTCTTTAGACTGGTCCCACCAGTATTATAGTTGCGACCATCACAACACCCCCTCTTGATTCAGATGCAATGGCCATAAGGCCTGAAGACTACAACATAATAGAAGTAGCATTGGGGAAATGGGATAAGCAAGGTGAATTGGACTTGCTAAAAGAAGCCACCAAGGTAATAGAGGCCAGATACCTCAAAAAGGGCCAGAAATTTCAAGAGGAAAGAGAAACAAATGCCAATCTCCTCATGCTACTGGCAGAACTAACACAGCCTTTAGCCGAAGTCCACCCTGGAACCCCTTCCTCCAGATTACTGCTTGCACAGGGTGATGTGGACTCTCTGCAGATCATGAAAAGAAAAGCACAAGCTGTGGATGGGTGGGCCACTGAGTAGGTGACCGCGATGAGAAAATTTCTAGCAGCGTCCCTCTTAGACCTTTACCAGGTCAATTCCCTCCTCAAGAAGGCAAAGGGCTCCATTATTATATAGGAGAAAGATATATATCCAAGTATGAAAAATGGAAGGCCGGGCTAGAAGAGATCCACAACATTGGCGAAGAAGTCACCACAGAGTCTGGAATTTTGGGACACAAATCGTATGATTCCCTTTAGGCTCAATACTCCAGACTTTTCCTCAAAATTGAGGTGTGCAAGGAATTGGTTAAGGCCCTAAAAGAGAAGGTGACAGTAGCCTAGTATCCCTTGGGCTTATTTGAAACATTCATGGTTGGGGTATCACAAATTGATCCCTTAACCACCGGCACATGTACCCTGGAGGACTACATCGTCAGCAAGTTCAATGAGTGGATGGAGTCCCTGTATCTTCCTGCCAAAGATTTGGACTAGGGCAGGCTATCTAGATTGTCCAAGATGATGATTTGATCACACGATGCCATCAAGATGGTGGTTGAATTATGGAATGGGGCTGGAGACGTTGAGGAAGCAGTGGAGGCTGTTTGCAGCCAGTGGGATAGCATCAAAGATGTTGATGAAGAAAGCATAGGCCAAGTGTTAGAGGCTTGTGAAAAATCATAAGGACTAATAAAGCCCTCTAGATTTTGGAGATGTTCAGCGAAAGATGTTTTTTTGTATTCATTCATTCTTTTGGAACACAGGTTCCCAGATCCTAAAATTTTGGATCCTTCATTTTTTTATTCTTAGAGTGACCTGTGTCTCAGTTCCCAAGGCCAATCGGTCACTCTCAAGGAAATTAATAAAGGTTGTCAGAGGGTGGGTAACCACAACAAGGCATGTTAGATCAAAAAGAGGTTTCCTTACAAATGGTCTTCCCAAGGCATCATTTCAATGTTACAACTAGCGCATCAGAGATAGGGCACCACTTTCCCATTTATGAGGCATGTAGCCTTGATCCCTGGGGGATCAGATTTCTTCTCTCTCCTCTCGACCCTCTTCTCGAGGCTGATTCTTCCACTCCACTTTTCTTGTCTTATTCTTCTGACATGTCAAACCTTCTCCGTCTCAAGGTCTTTTGTAGCGTGGTGCAGGTAGTACCGGCCACTGCAAAATAGTATTATATTGTAAAGTGTAAAATAAGTTAGGTTAGTTTTAGGTCAAATGATGTGTATAAATAATAAGTCTGACCTCATTCCAAGGGTTGGTAAAATTGATGATTTTGTAGTCCATAGTTAATATAAATTTGGTTTTCTTAGTTCTTAGTTGCAGAGCTCAATGCTCCATAGTTTCTAAGCTTTCAGTAGTTAAATGCTCCCCTGGAGCCTCCATTGTACCACGCACCAGTGCTTACTGGAAAAAGATGTTAATGAAGAAGGAAGAGTTCTCTCGATGATGTTGTTAGCATTCTATCTTCTGGGTTAACGATATTTTATACTTTGTGTTCTTCATATCCTTTTCTTTGATACTTAAAGTAGATTAACGATCACCTTTCCTTTGCTACTGATAAAATATGAACTGATGGTTGTATATTTCTTTGGTATTTAGTGTCTAGTGTGTTAGAGAATTGTTGATGTTTTGAATGTTTAGTATAACTATAGATAGATGAAATCCTTCTAACTCTGTAGTATCTTTTGAATTTTATTTGTTAAGTGAATGCATTCTTGTAGAAAACCCCACTCACTTGAATCCCCAGAGAGGACAAGTTGAAGATAACCAACTATCCCCATCAAACAAAATAGTCACATTTCCCAACTAATCCCTGCACTATTGAGACTTGACTCTCATGTGCTTGGAGGCCCAGGGAATCTCATTTCCTTGAACAACCTTTACAGGCAAATTTGGCTGGTACCTAGGTACCCGGTGACAACTTACCTCTGTTGGCAGACCTGGTCACAAAGTCTCGTCAACACTATGTTGTTGACAAATTGCAAACCTGATGAAGATAAAGTGCAGAATTCATTTTACAAGATGGAAAAAAGTCTAGAAGAACAAAAATGGAGGGTAAATGAGCCTCCAAGCCTTTGGCTCATTTTCCAAGCCTCTTCTCAAAGCATAACCCAATCGGGTTTCTAAATTTAAAATAGCCTGATCGGGTTCTGAAAAGAAAAAATTACATTTTCAACTACTCCATAACCTGACCGTGTTTTGGAGATTAAAATGCATAATTTTCACTTCTTCTAAACCTGATCATTTTATGAAGAAGTAAAAACTATTCATTTTAATCTCTCTCTCTCTCTCTCTCTCTCTCCCATTTTAACTTAGTTTTTCAGAACCCGATCAGGTTCTAAGGAATTAGGACTCTCTCTCTCTCTCTCTCTCTCTCTCTCTCTCTCTCTCTCTCTCTCTCTCTCTCTCTCTATCTCCTTTGTTCTTAGTTTTTTAGAACCCAATCATGTTCTAAGGACTTAGAAGCATTGAGCCTTTATGTTCACATAACCTGATCAGGTTCTATTGAATTAGCAATTTTACTTGCTTCAACGGTCTTAAAAAAATCATTGCAAGTTGTTCTGAGGTCCCACTATTGTTTTTCTATTTTTTTGTGCTAGTAACAGACAGGTATACACTTTCTTGCATATTTTTTCTTTTCAATGATTGAATTGTGTTGTTTATTGGTGTTTTTGATGTTATTTTACCATTGTAAGTTCTCATTTAAAGAAAATGGTTGATTTTTTCTTATTTGTTGGATTTGATGTTCACATGTTATTCTATGTTCATGATATTATTTGTAGGTTCCATTCAATACAAACAATGGGAAAGAACAAAAGAGAAAATATTGAACAACGAGAGATAGAAAAGGAAAGACAAAGGGAGCACTTGAGGAGAATACAACACGGTACATCATCAAATGCATGCAATGTATGTGAAGAAAATGAAAATGTTAATGGTAATGTCACAAATGCACCTAATTCATCTAATGCACCATTTCAATTTGATGTCATCAATGAAAAAAATGCACATAATCAAACTGAAAATGTTCAAAATACACCAATTGAAATGATGGGGATAAATGCACCTAATTCATCTAATGCACCATTTCAATTCGATGTCTTAATGAAAAAAATGCACATAATGAAAATGAAAGTGTTCAACATACACCAATTAAAATGATGAGGGTAAATGCACCTAA
>MU224631.1:390011-402625 GCA_018584345.1 Thuja plicata | reverse complement strand
CTGTACATAAACTTTCTTTCTCTGAATTTTTTAGCATTCTGAAATTCCAAACAGCAACTCTAAAATTCAAACTTGAACAGAAAACACTTGTCAGTTTATCAATTTAGTGTGAACTAAAATGATAACATTTTTTGGCGACCTCTCAGGGGTGTTTGCCTGCTAAATAGAATGAACTAGCTACCTTATACAATCCATTGGGCACAGAGTCTAGAACCTTGATAAACCAAACCTTCCCAAACTGAAAATGAACACACTACTGCAAACTGAAACTAAACAGAAACCAGATATATCACTGTTTGTACTGCAGTGTTTCTATGTAGATAAAATGCTTATGTTATGGGGGAGCAAAAAATATTCCATCCCCTATATGATAATTATTTTTATTTATGTAGGAATGGTGTAGTACAAAAATAACCTTTTCCTGATTCCTTCTATCAAACGACTGAAAACTGAAAACATAAAGGCAAAATGATCTTGAACAGCCACATGAATTACGCAATGAATGTGTAAACATGATGCTTTATGACATGAGACAACGGAATCTATCCATGTCTTATGTGATGAGCATGATGTCTATACATTTATTGTGTGGTTAATCTTGTTGTTTCTGCTCATTCTAACCTTCAAAAATGCAAAGCAAACTATCTGAAACAACCTCTCTTTCCACCGTGATTACATTATTGAGGTATTCATTATTTATAACCAGGAATCCCAATGGGTTCCTGATTATGCATGTGATATATCTTAATGATGTGGTCCTAGTGGGAAAAAAGAAGTACTAACTGCTACTAACTGAAATGAACTAACTATTGTGCAAATCACTTATTTAAATCAAACTAACCTCAAAAGCAAGGCTTGAGGTGGATCCCATTAACTGGGATTGCTAACTCTTCTCCTTCCAATGTAGACAAATGAAAGGTGTTGTGTGGCGTGCTATCTGTTATGATGTACGGACCAGCCCACATAGCATCAAATTTTGAATGCCTTCCAGGTCTTCTTTTCAATTCATCCCATTTTAAAACAATCTCTCCCAGTAGGAAATTCCTGGGAGATGTCTTCTTATCAAATGACTTTTTCATTTGAGCCTGATGAAGCTTGATTTTCTACAATGTATCCCTCCTTTTCTCTTCTAACTCATTTAGCTGAGCCAACCTTGCTATCATAGGCTCTTCATCAATCATGTCTAATTGATACATAAAATCAAGTGCTAGAAACTCAACTGAAATAGGTAGTCTAGCTTCCCTACCGTAAACCAGCATGTAAGGAGACATTCCAGTTGACCTTTTGGGAGTTATTCTATCAACCCACAATGCTGATTTCAACTTCTCATGCCAAGAACGCTTATTACCTTCTAGGGTTTTCTTGATGATCTGAATCAGGTTCTTGTTGGTAGATTCTACCTGCCCATTACCTTGTGGGTAATAATTTGATGATGTATTCAGGTACACTCCTTTGTTAACAGCCCATTCAGCAACCTAATTTCCTGTAAATGCAAGTGCATTATCTGAAATAATTGAATCTGGTACCCCAAATATGCATACCAAATCTTCATAAAAATTCAAAATAGCAGTCTCATTTGCCTCTTTGAGAGCAACTGCTTCTGTCCACTTTGTAAAATAATCGCTGGTTGTCAAAACCCACTTATGACCTGCACTTGAAGGTGGGTTAATTACACCAATAAAATCAAGACCCCATTTCATAAATGGCTGGTCCACTTGAATAGGCTGCAAAGGCAGCGCTGATAACTTCTCTTTTCCAGCAAACATCGCACATTGTTTTCATTTTCTTACCCAGGTATGTGAGTCTTTAAACACATTTGGCGAATAATAGCCTGCTTTCATCACTTTAAGAGCTGTAGCTCTTGGTGAGAAATGGCCTCCAGCTGGCCCTTCATGGAATTCATGCAGAATATGATCAACTTGATCTGGTTTAATGCATCTTAATAGAACACCTTGTAATTCCTTTCTAAATAGAATATTATTCAGCAAACAATAAGGAATAGACTGTAATCTAAAACACCTTCATTTTTATGTTTCTAAACCTTCAGGACAGTGTCCTATTTGCAAGAAAATAATCATATCATCCACCCTATCATTCTAAAAATTTGGGACAACAAGTTGTTCATCATCTTCTAAAGCCAAAACAACTTCAGAATCATCTCTTGGAGTGTTATCTCCATTTCCAGCAAGTTGTTCACATAAACCCTTGCCTCTTACCAGCTTGGTAACTTTGATTTCAATGTCATATTCCATTGCTTTCGTAATCCAGCCTGCTCTTTTGGTATTAAAATCTTTATTCAATAAAAAATCCTTAACAGAAGGATGTGCCACCATCAGATTTATCTTATTGTTAGAGCATATGCCTAGATTTCTTAAGACTCCTAATGACAGCAAGAACATGCTTTTCAATGAAAGAATAATGCAATTCATAATTTTTTAAGCCTTGGCTGAAAAAAGCTATTGGCTATTATGATCCCATGTCATTTTGTCGAACTAACATAGCCGCAATGCTATCTATATTTCCATATGCATAAAGAATGAAATCCTTAGAAAAATCAGGATTTAACAGAGTAGGGGCTGTAGCTAATGCTTTCTTAATCAGTTCAAAATTGAGTTTACCTTCTTTGGTCCATTTGAAAGCAATGTTCTTCTTAAGCATGGCTGTAAGTGGCATTAATAGTGCTGCAATATCAGGGATAAATCTTATAACAAAGTTAATTATTCCTAAAAAACTTTGAAGACCTTTTTTATGAGCAGGGAGAGGTAAAGCAAGTATGGCACTTACTCTCTCAGGCTCAATTGTGATTCCCTCCTTGGAAACAATAAAACCTAGCAGCTTACCTTTGTGAACAACAAATATGCTCTTCTTAGGATTTAAAAAAATATCGTATTCCCTACATCTCTCAAAGATTATCCTTAAATGCTTAAAGTGATCTGCTGCATTCTTTGAAAAAATAATTATGTCATCCAAATAAACCAATATGAACCTGTACATCAAATTTATGAAAGCCTTATCCATGGCTTTCTGGAATGTAGCACCAGCATTAGACAAACCAAATGGCATCTTTTGATACACCATTGTTCCCCATTTAGTTGTAAAATCTATTTCAAACCTATCTTCCTCCTTAACCACGATTTGGTTATAACCAGAAAAGCCATCCAACAATGAAAAATGTTCAGAACTTGAGACTACCTGCAAAATATGTTCCGTAGAAGGCAAAGGATGTCTATCCTTCAATGATTCCCTATTTAAATCATGAAAATCTACACAAAGTCTGATTTCCCCATTCTTTTTTTCTAACAGGAACCAGATTTGAAACCCATGAAGTATGCTTAATTGGGAAAATGATACTACTTTCAATCAATTTATTCAGCTCTTTAATCATTCAGGGTTCAAGGTTAGGATTTACCGGCCTTTGCTTCTGTCTAACTAGTTTGGCTCCCAGTTCTAATTCAATTGTGTGCTGGCTAATATTAGGATCAAATCCCTTCAAATTTGAATAATTCCATGCAATTATATCATCAAATTCATTACATAAATTGACAAAAAATTATTGTTCTTCAGGTGTACATACCTTACCAAGTTTAAGTACCTTATCCTGTGAAATAGCAATCTCTTCATAATCCTCTTCTTTGATTTGTAAGTTGGATTTGTGTTTTTTAAACTCATCATTACTCCCAAACATAGATTCCAAAGTAATGAGACCTTTAGGCATCTTATTAGTTCTTAGTTGTATAATTTGATCCTCATACTGATCTTGCAATCTTTGGTGATTTGGCTGAGAAAATTCAGCCTCTTCCCTTAGAAAATTTACAATGTGTTGATCTGATTCAAAAACCTACCAACTATCTGCATTATTAGGTACAGCAGGTCTAACAATAACCTTAACATGATTTAGCCCTTTATTATTACTGATTTCTATTGGAATATCATACTGAGCTCCTACAGCTACAAGCCTCTCAGCGTGTTTATTCTGGATCCTTGGAATAGATTGTAAATTAAAGGCTTCAAAACCTTCAATCAGGTCCCATACAACATGATTATAGCATTTTAACAAATCATTCTTGGTTGCATGAACATTCCTAACTTGATTCACAATCAGATCTGAATCCCCATATACTTGCAAACAACTAATTGCCTTTTTAATTGCCCACTTTAAACCATTAAGAAGAGCTTCATATTCAGCCACGTTATTTGTGAAACTAAATGTAAACCTGAAAGTAGCATAGTACCTTTGATTTTTTGGTGAAACCAACATGCAACCACCTCCAGCACCTATTTTGCTGTGAGAGCCATCAAAAAACAATTTCCAAATAGCACTAGATGGCTGCTCTAAATCTGCATTTTTTGTAATTGCTGGCATAAAATCAGTTGTTTCACGAATTACATAATTACCCAAGCTGGGTTCCTCAATCTTTGCATAAGAAATTATGACATTTTCAGCGGCCCAAGTATCTAATAAAATGTCTGGAATTTGTTTAACTTGCATTTTTGACTCATGAATAGCGTCAATCTCTTCCTGATCATAAATAATAGCTACTGTACCCTTTTTAGTACTTGTAACATGTGGTTCAATGAAAAAATTTAGAAATAGGCTCAAAAGGAATAGTCACTTTTTTGCCATACCTAGTACGAAACATCATATGAGACCAATTTGCTGATAAATATCCTCCTATTTTAGCAGTAAAATCTCTTGATAAACAGATAGAAAGATTAGGAGGTAGATCAATAATAAAGACATCCATGGGAACTGAAAAAGAAGGGAAAGCATGCATTGTTAGATCAATATTTCTAATCACACCAACCGTGTCTATAGCTATACCATCAATCTGCACAACCCCTTTTTCTATTGGTTCATATTTAAGACCTAATTGGTCAACAATCTTTTTGGGCATAACCGAACTAGAAGCCCCGAAATTAATCATGCAATTGTGGACTAGATTCTTTCCTATTATGAGAGTAATATAGAAAGGTGGAGGCTTTACTAGCTTAGGTAACTGCTAGGTTAAAGCATCATTTCTAGCCATTAAAACCTTAGGTGTTTGTTGTTTCAAAACATCGTAAGAAAGTGCAAGACTCTGTAATGCTTCCTGTAGCATATCTTTTTGTCCAGGAAGTGATAAAACTTCCCAAATTGAAACAGGAACATGTGTCTTCTTAAGATGATCAACATTATTAAAACCTTGAGCACTAACCTTTTGTTGGTGTTTTGGAACAGCCATCTCTTTTGCTAGTTGCGATGGCTGTGAATGTATATTTTGAGCTTGGATTTGCTATTGTGTACCTTTAAAGATCTGCTGTTGTGGTAAAATAGTAGGTTTCTGTACCTTATCAACTTGTTGTTTCTCATTTGAAGCATTTTTTTTTGACCTCGTGCCTACTGCTATAGGTCTCCAAACTTAATCTTGATCAGAAATAGCTGCTAAAACAACTTCATCAGCATTAAAATTCATTAAAGTCACATTCGGATTACCTTGCTATTATACTTGCTGATTTTGAGTTTCCCCTTGAACATTAACAATTTGATTCTATAAAACATCCTGCCTCCTAGCTTCCAATGCATGTGGACAATCAAGCCAAAAATGATTTGCGTTACAAGTACTACACCACTCCTCTTCTTGTGCGTAGTTATTTTGTGGGAAAACTACCATTTCTTTAGACATACTAGGAGTTACATAATTGTAGGGCTGATTAGTCCTTTGGCCATAATTTCTCTATTGGCCCTGATTTTGACGCTGCTGATTTGAGCCTGGTGCCTGATTAGATTGCCTATTTGGTTGATAAGGAGCTTGAGGAGGTCTGTTGTACTGACCTTGCTGCCTCTTTAAATTTGTGATTTCATTGCCATAAGTCTGTAGGGTCCTCATCATGCTTTCTCTTTTTTCCTTTAGCTCCATATTTTGTTCTTTTAGCTCTCTAAAAGGAGCTGTAGCAGCATGTTCTTCTGCTGCAAACTGCATATTAAATGCTGGTAACACTAGTATAGGAGGTACAACTGCTATTGGTGGAACAATAGCTGGTACTACTGGCTATATTTCTGCAAAATAAGGCATTGGAGGCCTTGGGGGCAACTTTCCAGCCTGTATCAAACTGTTCTCAGCTCTGACAACAACATCATAAGTGGCAGGTAAAGTGTGCCCACCCATAGACTGTATCATGAGTGCAATATCACTGTTAAAAATCATTTAGATAAAACAAAAATGCATAATCATTAGATGGTTTTACAGATGATGGAATTCTGTCCTAAGTTCGTTGAAAATGAAAGTTGAAATCTGAAATATTCTCATGAACATTTCTCTTTATTATAGTCAATTACTCTACCAAAGATAAATTATTTGATCTATCTTTAAATTTACTGATTAAAACAGTGCCTAAAGCATCCCATGAAGCAATTGAATTAACAGGTAGACTTCTAAACCAAATTAATGCTTTACCCTTAAGTGAAGCTGCTAATAACTTTAACACTACATCATCATGAGTAACTTGATGTAACCCACAAAGAGTAGCCACATCCTTAATATGTTCAATAGCTGAAACCTGACCATCACCATTAAAATACGTCAAACCTTTAAGTGATGCAGGGGGAATATCATGATGAACAACAATTTGTAATGGGCTTCCAGCATCAAATGCCAAAAATGGTAAATTTCTAGCCATCTGTGCTGCCGGTACTTGCTGCTAAACTACAGGTGTAACCGTAGGCTTAGTATGATGAATTATTTTCCTCTGGTAAGTCTTCGATCCTGGGGTAGAAGTACAGCTAGTGGATGCTATGGTAGCAGATTGGTCCTTTGTAGCCTCTTCAAAGATAGGTAATTCTGATCCAGAATTGTCAAAAGCACTTAGTTCTTCAGGAAAATTGAAATCTTCTATAATTACCTTGTGTCCTTCAGAAATGGCAGATTGGTCTTCAAATATAGGGTTTTCAAATAATGAAAAACCAGGCCTTTTGAGAAAAGAGGATGATTCTTCTGTAATTTGAGATGTTCTACTTCTTCTAGCAGATCTGTTACCTCTTCTATTAGATGGAAGCTCCTGATAAATGAAACCTTCATTATTTTCTCTTGTAGGTGTTCTTCTCATCAGGATAAACACTTAAATCTGCAACTGAATCTGCAATAAACCTTGAAAAATAGAGTCGCCAGGTGCTGGTAAAAATTTCTTCTCAAAGGATGGAATACTGCTACTTACACCAAAAACAACAATAAAAACTTATAAGTCAAGGAACTGTGGAGCTTTCCGTGTCCCACCGGGTGTGCCAAAAACTGTTGTCAATCAGGATTGCACCAATAGCTTGATATGGAATCTAGCTATCGTGTTGACACATAGAAACATTCCCATTGATGGGGTTGAGAACGAATCTCTGGATTCTAGGTCGGTTCCTCTTAGGTTTGAAATATCACTTGCACAAAGCTGATGTATATAAGGAAAATGGGAGAGAAATAACCTAATGAACCCTAAAACTATAAAGGGGATACACCAAATCTGATTTGTAACTTGAATCAATTTGGCACAGATTTTATGAAATAACTATGGTTCTCAATACCCAGATAATCACCTAACTACAAAAGTGTTTCTATGTAAGGATCTGAAATATTTTTGCAGAGGTAGGGAAACAATGCTTCACCAAATTAATACAAAAATTTAGAACACAAACAATAGACCTGCAGTTAGATGTATCAAGATTCTGAAATGTAGTAAGGAATGCAGCTTTAAAATGAAGGCTAACACAACATTCAAGCAATAAAACTCACAATATTACACTTCAAAACCAATGGGAAGGAACAGGTATCTCTATATATCAATGCTAGAACAAATCTCTACTACAATGCCTTACAATTCCCTCTCAAGTTTGCAACATGCAAAACAAGTGAGCCAAAAAGAAGGTCCTGAATAATCAGATCAAAAAATGATAAATAGAACTCAACAAACCCTAATTTGTATGCATGAGAAAAGCCTCCAAAAAGAAAATTCAAACTGCTAGAAAGTGAAGTCAAAGTGCCCCAATAACTGCCTCCAGTGATGACTGACTGAACTGCCACTTAAGATCATCTTCTGGGCAAGGTTAGGAACTGAAGTTCTATTATTAAGAGCTCAAAAACCATACTATTTCCACCGCGGGTTCCATTATTGATTTCTTTAGAACTTGGCTTGAAAAATATCAAACTCGGCCTTCCACCAGTCGGCTACCACTGAGATAAGTATATGTCTTTTCTTCTACATGCTTTTCTCTGCTGGAAGTAACTGTTGTTTCTATCTTTTCTTTGCCATGACTATTTATATTAAGCATTGTGACCATGATCTTTTTTTCATCTCAAATATACTTCATAGTGTTCACTTCTTTATCTTGCACATTTCTTACCCCTTTTGTGGGATATATAGTAGAAACTACTTGCTTGGTTGATAACACAGAAAAATTCTCCACTTGCTCTATTTTTTTCATTTGTTTCAAGTGTTTTGGATCCTTTATCTATCCTATTGCTTTTTGATATTTGAGCGATATCCTTTACTGACATTTTGTTATCAACTTCTTCAGTTAATGCAGCTTCTTTCCCAGAACCTAGAGTACCCACTTGAGTATTCTCCATCTTTATCTTATGTAGTTGATCTGTAAGAAACTTGATTTCCTCAGTAATTCCTACAGCCAGAGCTTCAAGTCCTTATGCCTTAGATATAATTTTATCTTCTCTTGCAATAACTTCTCTTAGTGCAAGTTTCCGTTTCTTTGTGTGTTCCCCTTGAACTAGAAGACGGCGTTCAAACTCTCCCATTACTTTCCTCAGCATAAATTCTACTAGAGATGGAACTTCTTCATTCTGTTTGTCACCAAGAATAGTACTCACAAGGCTTAAAAAGGATTGAGATGGTGCATTATCAAGACATTTTAACATTCCAGAACACTCTACTACTTGAATGTCTAGATAACGCATTGCTTTAACTTGGAGAAGCTCATGAAACTTATGTGCAATGTGTTGTATCCATGCCGAAGTAGAATCTAATTTTTGACCATTTGGACCTGGAGATTCTTCAGCGGGCTAGGTATCTGAGGCTAGACAATTATCCAGATCTGAAAGTCTCCACCTTTTCTGTGATTGACTTCCATTTTTAAGAGTATTGCTAAAGAGTTTTCTAGGGGAGGAACTTCTTCATTCTGTTTGTTGTTTTGCCAGTTTTTTGACCTTCAAACTTACTGCACCATTTGCTGACAGATTCAAAAGCTTTTCTTATACTTTTGATTTCCATGTCATTATACTCCTTTTTAGCTGCACTATCCTTCAGAAGTTCTTTGAGATGTTGTTTCGCTCGATTGGTGAGATTAAATGCCAATTCGTTGTTGAGAGATAGGTTATCAAGTGCACCTAAATTGTGTTTTGCAAACATAGTCTGAATATATTTATCACATTCATGCTTCACTGATATATGAGCCTGCAATGAAATCTAAATCTGTTTGAGCCTGTAGCTTGCCCATCTCCCAAAATGTATCACTAATTTTCTTGGTAACAACGTCACTCTCTGTTGAAATATGTTTCATTTTTATGAACCAACACTTTCTATTAAATTTTTTAAAACAAAATGTGGCTTCTTTATGATCAAAAGCCGTATTTCCTTATCTGCAAAACACATGAAGATCAATGTTGAAATGTTGTACATGTACTATCTGTTTCATTTTTAATGAAATATAAAACCCTCTTTCTTCTTTGCAAAGTAATGTTTTTTGAAAATTATTTGACAAACATCGGAGTCACTGCCTATTGATATACCTGTGCTGCTATCCATATTTTTTTTTTAACATTTTAGCACAAAAAACATGTTGTCTTCTCTACAGAATGTGTTTGAAATACTTGTTTGGAAAAAACACATAAATGTTTGCAAATACACTTATGGTTCTCAGAATAAATCAGTGTATTTCTTTCCCTTGTAATAATACAAATATCATGACTCTTCTTGGCATAAAAAATAAGGTTCAAACCCTTATCTATTGATATCCACCATTCTGATAAAAGAATATCCAGCATTGAAACTTTGAAGTTCTCTGAAAAAATGTGTTCTTGACGATGCACTGTAACATGTTATCTTATTTTCTATAGAATATTATTTCCATAATTCCTGTAGCATGTTATTCTTAGATCAAAAATAAACTTTCTGACATTGTGTTATAGATACATGACCAGAATGCGATAAGACTTGTATCACCAGCACTTATTTTTAGCAATACAATCTGATTCTTTGTTTTGGTTACATCTTCTAGGCATCGTATTCAATTAATTCCTTCCGGATATGCCTTCATGCATTATTTTCTATCATTGATACATAACAATTTCTGATTTCTCACTTCATCCTTTTCAAAACAAAAGCATGTATTATTTAGAATTTTAATGTCTGTTTGATATGAGTCAATCAATGATCTTATACACGTATTGCAATGATGTATCTCTTTTGCAAAAATCAAACTAGACTCAAACAATACAGAAACATCATTTAACTTTGAAATATATCATGCATACTTATCTCATCATAGATCTGTAGTTCTATTTCTTTAATGCCATGTTGCGTTTTCACTGTTGATTACTCATTCAATCTCTGATTTGTCACCCATCCCTTAAACTCTGTCATTCTATTCCTAAAACTTTATATCTTTTTGCAGCCTTATCTACTGTTCTCAGTACCTTGAGTCATTACTTACGGGGTTCAAGCACGGGCTTGTGACTCCAATAAGTGGTATTCCAGTCATAAATATCATTGTTTTTCCCTTTCCTGTTCTGTTCCGGCATGAAAATATAACTTTGTAACCTTTGTAATCTTGATGTGTTGGCTGGAAGGTTTCATGATGTAAATCATGTCCCTTCAATAGCTTGGTTATCATGACTCCATAAGTCAGCTGAAAGGTCCCCTGCTTGTAATGCATGCATGCCACCTCGACAACCTCCTCTTGTCCACCGATCTTCATGTCTTCGCCCATCCATGATCTGGATGAAAGGTTTCAAACATGTAATGTACGTTTTCCCCTTGAACATCCTTCTAATTGTCTTCACCCGTCCATGAGTGTCCTCCAGTCTTAGACTGATTTTCCCTAAACCTGTACATGAAACAAACGATGTTAAGAAAATAAGTGCCCTTTCTGTTTAAGAATTAGCTTTTTTCTCCTCTTGTACCTTTATGAATTTGTCTTCTGATTTATGATTTTGAAGTGTGATCACGTAGAGAATTAGAAGATAGTTTAGTCCTTGTCCATTGCTCAGTTCCAATGAACTGACCCATTTTATCATTCTTCTTTTACATGATGATTCAGAAAACTTTGGGATGTGGGAAAAAAGATGCTGCAATGTTCAACCCTCCTCGGAACACCAGACAATGGGGGGGGTCTAACCTGTCTTTCCTTTCTTCTTTTTTTTTCATTTCAAGAAATGTAACTGTTCTTTATTTTTGCATTTTATCTTCTCAATTCAATTGATAAAATTGAAAAATGCATGCTTGCATTAAAACTTACAGCCACGGGGTGTGTGGTTCATCATTTGTACCTTTGAAATGTACTTTTCTTACTTATTTTTATAGCAACCACTGCTTGTGTGGAAAAATTGAATATCATACTTTCATTTTCTGATATGTAAGCAATTGTTTTCTTTTTACTGTTGAACTCAAAATCTGAATATTATTTTTCTTGAATCTGAAACAGATGCATCTTAAGTTTGTTGTTTGATGTTTTTATAATTATGTAGCTATACATAAACTTTCTTTCTCTGAATTTTTTAGCATTCTGAAATTCCAAACAGAAACTCTAAAATTCAAACATGAACAGAAAACACTTGTCAGTTTATCAATTTAGTGTGAACTAAAATGATAACAATGACATGACAAAATCTTCTCCCATTCTATAAGTGGCCATAAATAATCATGAATCTACCAAAGATTTTTTAATTTGTGAAAGTTCTAAGGAAAAATTTGATATAGTTGAGCAATATAGTCCTCCTCTAAAGACCAAGAGTATTCAAGATATTTATCAAAGGACTCAAAAAATTAATTTTTCTTTAATTACTATCATAATGAATAATATTCATCCCCAAACATATGACGAGGTTAAAGAAAAATATGAATGGGAACAAGCTATGAAAAGTGAGTATGATTCTTTGATAAAGAATAAAACTTTGGAATTGGTCGACTTACCCAAGGGTAATAATGTGGTTAACAATAAGTGGGTTTATAAGACTAAGTTCAAGTCACATGGAAGTATTAAGAAACACAAGGCAAGACTAGTGGGCAAAGTGTATTCACAAAAAGGGGGAATTGATTACATAAAAATATTTTCTCCAATAGTAAAGATTAACACTCTTAGGACTATTATAGCATTGGCAACACATTTCAAGTGGCCTCTTCACCAAGTGGATGTTAAAAATATAGTTTTGAATGGAAAAATTGATGAAGAAATCTATATGACTTAGATTCAAGGAATTTAAATTCTAGGACAACAACACTGGGTTTACAAATTAATGAAGTATTTATATGGTTTGAAACACGCTCCAAGGGACTAGTAAGAAAAAATTAATGAATATTTCTATAAAGGGTAAATTTGGATGATCTTTTAAATAGGGTTTTAATAATGGAAATTTGCATATAAA
>MU224631.1:354044-364803 GCA_018584345.1 Thuja plicata | reverse complement strand
GGCTGAAAACTTCCTGAAGCCATTCTTGATAAAAATCTATAAAGAAATACACAGATCTACCAAACCCTAAATAGGGTAACAAGATACTTATAGATCTCAACAACGCCCTCACAACAAAGGCATTCACAGAATTTTTTTTTATCCCCTTCTCTACTACAATCCTCCATACGCACAATCCTTCAAACTCTGCTTCTCAACCTGGCTCTGATACCAATTTGGTGGGAGGGCAAAGGCATATGATAATAAAAAGATGGAACACACGGAACACAATGTGTTGCGGCACAATAAAATTAATTATATTTCATTGACTTTTGATATATCAAATGAATACATAGAAATCCCTTTTATAGGAACTTTATAATAATCTAGAAACATCTAACATTAGCCAACAATACATAGTTCTGGAAAATACATAGTTCTGGAAACTACTATAGCTGACATAGCCAAAATACCTAAACCTAAACCTAAAATTCTAGAGACATCTAATGACAAATCTGATAAATTAAACCTTAGGAATAGAAATTAAAATTTCTAACAACCTGTAAAATTTTGACACTCTTGTTCATATGGATCATCAATTAAACTAGAAAAAACAATGTATACAAGAATTTAAAAAACAAGACATAATATGAAAGAAGGTTACATCATAAGGTTGCTCTTGGACAGTTCCTATAAGATCATCATCCCACAAGTTGGGATGATGGTTACCTATGTGCCTGGTTGGAGTTTCAACAGTGGTGGTGGTGGAAGCCTTACTAATGAAGGGATTAAGCCTCCACCTACTCAAGCTTTGACTATTTTTATTGAAAAGCTTGACATGATGGTTGGGTGGAGATTTTAAGCATGAGCTCAAAACAAAGGTGGAAGCAGATAAATGAGCCATTGGAAGAATTGTCTACCTCCATAGAGCCTTTGATGTCCTTTTATAACAAAAGATGATGGATTCTGTGAGACATTTTCAACTCTTACCTTATATTTAATTGAATCAAAAAGATTCCCATGACAAATTTAGCTGGAACGTTTGGTTTTCCTGGGCTCGATTCTATTTTTTTTCTATTTATTATTATTAAGTCCAAGTATTGATAACACAATCTAGTAGTAGGGGACACATCACAACTATTAGTTTAAGTTAGCATTTTTAATTTTCCATATGGCTTTATTAGGCCTAGTTAGGTGTCTCTTATTTGACTTGTTCTAGAAGAGGTGTCTAGTTTGTTGTTGACAAGGAGTCTACTAGAGATGTGTCAATTTCATTTTGACATATCGTCCTAGTCTCTTGGGGGGTTTTGCCACCATTCTAGTTCTTCCCTCCTTTCATGGTTGGACTTTATTGCACTCTATGCCTGTATGTATTTGCCTTCTCCAATGAACCTATGGTCGAATATTGCTCTCATTTTGTGCTTCATATTATCTCTTATAGATCTTAGATTTTACAGTTTATAAAAGAAACATTACTAGCCTTCTCATTTTGCACTTGCGAGTAGAATCTACAACTTTAAAGAGGAATAGTCAATGCAAGATAAGAAAACTTGCCACTATTTGGCCAATTCAAACACCCTTTATGATGGGGAAAAGATGAAGAAAAAGGTTGATAGGGAGCTAGAGACCATCCATTTGCTTTCTAATAAGAAACATGAAAATCATGGGAATCATGCCAAAGAGCAATTGGATACTTCGTAGTTCTACTCAAAATAACTTTTTGAAATAAAATGATCTTAAAAATAATAAACCTTGTTTGCTAATATTTTACATCACTTTTCTTAAAATGAAGCTCATTTTCTAACTTATAGTTAGAATAAGTGATATAAGACAATTTTAATAAAGGAAACAAGAAAATTCCCAACTTTTAGCTATAGGTTTTGTTGAGGTACTTTTCCATCTCTATATATTTTATGTCCTTATAACCTCTTCACTATAACCTTAGTTTAGAATACAAAACTTATATCCTTTTATTTTAAATAAATAGACAATTTCAAATCTCTTCATGGGGATGAAAAATCTATAGTTTGCAGTGAGCCCATATATTGGTGCAATGATAATTTGTATCAGAAATCTCTATTCTTATGAGTTCACCCGATGTTTTGTTTATACCTGATTCAATATAATATCTAGACGAAATGAATTTGAGTCCTATGTTGTATGACACATTTGATAGTCTATTCAAAGTACTAGAGCTTGAGATTTGACTTCATTTCCTAACATTTACTGTTCAAATCCATAGGTTTTGTATGTTTTTTTCTTTTTAATGGAGCATGTTAACGAGAGTTTCAACCTAACATTTCCTGTAGATTTAGGTACTTGGTGGTTTCCTATTTATTAGATTACCAGAGATATTAGAACCCATATTTATTGGTTATAATATTATAGCTTATCTCTAACATACAAATATCTTGGTTATTCATTTGATTCAGATATTTAACATTTAATCAAAGATTTTATTTTGAGAGTTTTAAGTAATTTGATCTTTGATTAAATGATTGGTTATTTTACATGATATTTTAATTTTCCAAATTCTCTTATCTTGCATTTCTATATGATCTAGATAAATAAAAATTATTTACAAATATATATTAATCCAATATTTAAACCTGGCGATTGCAACTATTTTGGCCATAGTGGTTGTATTTTTGGTTACCCCACTGTATCTAGGAGGCTCAAGAAAGTTATGTTGGCATTATGATAAATTTTGAAGTTCTTATGAAGAGTGGTCATAAGGGATGTGTAATTAGTTTTCATTGATGGAGACATTGTTAGTTAACATGATTGGAGTGACCGGTAAGATCTTTGCATGATCGGTAAAGGAAGAAACAATTAGGTATGTTGACCGATGTACATGAAGAGTTTAGGAAGAACAATTTCAGTCTGAGAATTTGGTAGTGGTCAAGATGGAGTATAAATTAGACATTGCGATCATAGAGGAGATTTGTATATGGTTAAAGGAATCAATTACTCTGGTCACGACAGTTAATTATATGATTTGAGTGAATTATGTTTTTGATGAGGAATGCAGTGTACTTATTGGTTTACTGATCACAGTTTTATATTAAATTTGTTAAGGTGGTGGATGTGAGGTTGGCTATTGGTCATAAAAATGGATATTATATTTGAGGCCAACATGTTAGGTATGTTTGACCCTGAACCTGATCTCAAGGTGGTTCGTCAATACTTCGGGATGACTTTGATAGAAGGTTTCCAAGTCTTAAGTGACTTAAGGAAAGGACTATATAAGGTGATCTAAATCATTTGATTTAGGGTTGCGATCATATTTTCAAGTTGGGTGATTAGAAATTGAAGGACAAGAGATCAGTACAATGTCAGAAAGTAAAAGAGCAATGTATTTGATAGGCAAAAAATGCCATTCTAAAGATCAAGAGATAGAGTCCTTTACTCTAGGCGAACCTTGTAGGTTGGGAAGCTAAATCCCTTAAGTGGGTGAACTTTAACATGCTTCTATTGTAAATCCTTTAAAAAGGTAACTTATTTAATGGATTTTTAAATCCTCTAGCAAGGTAGACTCTAATAGGTCTTTTGATACTTCTAGAAAAGTATTAATCACTATTAACAGTGTGAAACCTTGACAAGGTATTGTAGCTCCTAACATGGAAAACACATTATACTGCAGTGAATTTAATTTGTGGGTGTCATCCCCACCATGGTTTTTCCCCTCTTACAAGGGTTTCCACATGAAATATGTGTGTGTTATGTGTGATGCTTATGTGTATTTATAATTTTCTTTACTTCTATTTGATATTATCAGTTGCATGTTTCATTATTTGGAAATTGCTGATTAAATTTTTTAGATCGGTGGTAAAAATTTGAAGTACTTGTTTGCAGTGATTCACCCCCACTCTCAGTGCTTTTGAATACTAATAATTGGTATCAAATATTTTTTCCTCTTTGTATTAAGCTTAATCCCTTGAGGAAAAGATACCTAAAAACCAACATGGAGAGATACAAGTATAAGAAGCAGCTTGAGGATGGAAAAAAAAGTAATCAATGAATTGAAGGAAACGATGAGGAACTCCCTTGATAAAAGAAGATAACTTATTGAGAAATTGAGTGAAAGCCAAGATTACATTGATAAATTTTCTAAAGGTAGTGTGTCTGAAGAATCTAATGAAGCAATTGCCGATATGATGGATAAGAACAATGGGCTTAAAGAACAAGTGGAAAATCTGAAAAGAGAGCTTGAAAGTAAGTCTGTCAGAATGTGTGAAGAACTTGAAGGAAGAAGAGTTTCTGGGGATGCCAATAAATTTGTGAAGAAGCCCTGAAGGATAAAGATGAAACCCTAACATAAAATTTGGAGTAACTATTCACATTGCAGAAGGAGGTTTCTTTATTGCATGAACACTTACATGACACAAATAAATGAAATACTAATATTTTAAGAGAGAATGAGGGGCTGAGGAAAGAGAATGACTGACTGCAAGAAGAGCTTAAAGTTGCAAATAATAAGTCGGATAAATTCAATAAGAGTTCTGCTAAACTAGACGAGCAACTCACTAGTTAGAGGAGGAATGGAGAGAAACAAGGTCTAGGGTTTTCAAACTTTAAAGTTGGTGAATCATCTGGCACTAAGGACATCAATGCACGGGATAAATCAATGCCCAAGGTGAACAAAAATATTGGTAAGATAATTTATAGACCGGTATGTTTTAATTGTCACAAGAAAGGTCATACTCCTAATGGATGTTGGTCTAAAACTATTGGTCCTAATGTTAGACCTAGAGGTCCTACTACTAGACCAGGTAATTCCTATGATAGAAATGATAACTAAAATACTAGATCTAAAGCATTTCAGGGAAATTTTTAGTATTGAAATAAGTTTGGACATGGAGTTAATAAGTGGAGGGATAGACTAAAAAATTAGTGGTCATATGGTTACAACTAACATAAACCTAATAATCAGGGTAAGAAGTCAGATGTCACCTATTCTATTTTTCATAACTATGGACATATGGCTACGAATTGTAGATTAAGGTTACCTAGAGGCAATGTTGGACCTTGGAAACAAATAGGTATAACATGTTATATTTTTAACAAAGTTGGTCATCTTGCTACATGTAGAGAAAGAAAGAATACCAGAGGTCAACCAGTGAACAAGGTTGTAAATGATAATGGGAAGAAAATTACATTGATGTTGAGGAAGTCAGAACTGAGATTAAGAAGACATAGGTGAAGAAAGGTGAATTGAAATCTTTCGAGTTGACTGAGAACTCCAAAAATTTAGGAAATGTGGAGAATCCATCAGTGAACTAAGTATACTATGGCTTAAGGGGAGCACTTAAAGGAAAAATCATAATCAACCCCTATAAGTGAATGAGCGGTAAGATTCATATCTGTAATGAGATGCCTATTTGTCATTTGAAACATGATTATTAAAGTTAAAGTGCTATATTTGAATTTGTGCGTGCATATACAATATATTATATTTTAACCATTGGGATTGGTGAATGAGAATATGCATTTGATCCACAAAGGTTTTACATAAAAGACCGAGATAGCTGATGATTTTCATCCATTTTAGGTAAGATATGTATTGAGAAGAGTCCATGATCAATTCATTTTGTTGAATAAGACACACAATATTACAAAGGAGTTAATCAATTGAGTTACTAGGATCTGCACAACCAGTGAGGCACCAACTCTATGGACTATAGCTTCTAATTTGGTTACTCACTTGACAAAATCAAAACAAGATCATCGAATATGAATATCAAGAATATAGAAGACAAGGAAGTGAGATTTTCTTGAATGGTGGTAGGTATAGAGTGTACCAGCCTAGTCAGTTGAGTAATGCATCTGGTGAAGTGTTTAATGTTGCATATAGAATGGTGAAGGAAGATGCCAAATATGACCTATGTGAGATGTTAAGGAGCCAATTCTTCATAAATATGAAAAATATCAAGAAGGATAAGAAACAATCATTTAAATATGGATCACTCCTGGTATGTATATTCTTTTGCTTATAGAATAAATTTCTTTGAATAGGTCCTATTACATGGTCAAAGGATCAACCGGTAGTATTGTAGATTAAGCAATGTATCAGAGTGTTAGGATTTTTTTACTATTATGTGGGGCTATTTAACAGATTTTCATGAGAAAATGTACATGACAGAGATGATCCCAACTTGTATTGTTGAAAAATATAAAAATGATATTTTTTTTCTACTAGATACAAATACTTGTATGTTGCAAGTAGTTAAACATAGGATATTTTGGGTAATAGCTATGGGATATGAGGAAGATGGTAATTTAGTCACTTTACATGTTGATTTACTATTGTCAAAACCAATAGATACTTCAACACCTAGGTTTGGAACTTGTGAAGAGTCATCTTTGCAAATTCATAGTGAATTGAAGGCACGGGTAATCCAAAGTAAAATAAGGAAACAAGTTGAAAAATTAGCCAAAATGAGTGGCATTAACCATGAAATGATGAAAAAACTTAGGAAGAAATTGGAAAGTGAGGAAGCAGGCACATTTATTGTTGCAGAAGTCAATAAATTTGAAGTTGAAGAGATAAGACCTTAGAGAGTCACTAGGAGTTCAGAACTAAAATGAACTCAATCTACTACTACTCCTATTATGACTAAGCCACTAAAGGAGTCACATGTGATTTTTCATCAAAATTACAAAAGGAAGAAAGTGAAGACATTTGGCTATAAAGAGTCAAGAGACAAGAAAGAAATTAAGGATAAGGCTGATGCAGAGGAAGTTGAAATTGAGTCTATAAGGAATAAAATGAACTAAGAGCTAGAGGAAAAATTCCACAGTAGTAGGAAAACCTACTGAGAAAACTGTCAAGATTGATGAAACTATTATAGTTTATAGCATAGTCCAAGATGTTAAGGAATATGGAAGGATGACTGATGTAATGAAATGCTTTGATAAATTCAAAAGTGAAGATAAAAAGAAGATAGAGGATGTAATTGTAGAGAGTCTAAATACATTTTGAAAATCAACAAGTGAATTATAAAAGGCTAGACCTAATATCTACACAAGGCAGTAGATAAGAGATGGTGAGAAGCTATGAAGATTGATAGAGTGGTGATGGAACAAGAACTTGCACTATTTCATCCCGAATTAACAACTGAGGATGTGAAGATAATGGTTGAATAAATGAGGATAAAATTCAAGACAAGGAACAAAGTCTCAAGGATTCTCATTGGAGAAATAAAATTGGTAAGAGAAGAGACAATGGATATATGGACAAAGTTAGTGAAATCTGAGACATCACCTAAACACAGATCGGTAGAAGAGAAAAAGAAAGATCAAGAGTCAACAACTGAAGAGATCAAATATGCCATAGATAATGTTATCTCTGGTATCCTAGATAAAATATAGATTATTGATAGAAAAATGGAAGTTGTTGTAGCTACAGTGAAAGTGAAAGAACAGATAAGTGAAGATCAAAAAGGTGATGAAGATGTACTTTTAGCAAAGAGGAAGTTAGACGTAACCGGTAAAACTAGAAGTAAAAAGAAGAGAACAAAAATGGATTCAAACAATTCTGAGGAAGAGGATGAAGGAGAGTGAGAATATGAATAAATTCAAGGATATATTAACATAACCAAGATGATTCTTAAGGAGTTAATCAAAATATTTGAGTAGCTTAAGGAGAAAGGAGCAAGGGACGGACTAAAGGGAAATAAGAAGAAGCTTAGAGTACTGAATGGTACCACAAACATAATCACTAATTTACTTCCTGGTGTTGAATATGAAAAACAAGATAAACCTATTGATCAACTAGGTATAAATTGATCAAATCCAATTCTGATCCATCACCTGACTTGTACAGTGCACCGATGAAGTTCGCGATGAAAGAATATGAGAAACAAAGAACTAATAAGTTGAAACAGATTATTTCATTGGACAAAGAGTCACTTGCAGCTCAAGTGAACAAAGTGAAGGATATCATGCAGGAGGTGGGACAATTACTTGTAAAAATTTCAAATTTTACATATTTTACACAAGACCTAGAGAAGAGGAGAGATGAGGCTCAACAAGAGCTTAATGATTTGGTTGAAAATTTTGATCCCATCAAAAGATCAACATCAAAATATAGTGCCAAAGTAAAAATAATCACACACAAGGTGTGACAGTTACAAGAATAACAAGATAAAAGGATCATTACACATATGAAGATGCAGACATATTTGGCCCCTACAGTAGACCTTATGCAACAACATGTGAAAAATGCAGAAATCACACTAAGTGTACCAAATATTAGAAAATTGAATGATATGGAGGCATTAGCATCGGTAAGGCATGGGCATATCCTGTCTATGGAGAACTTGCAAGAGTCATGGGAGATATCATTGGAGACATCAAAGACAAACTTCAGAGATGTATTTGATAGAATGTAAGCCTGGTATGCATTTTTGAACCTTTTTCATTATTGTCAAAAAAGGGGGAGTATGAGTAGAGTAAGGGGGAGCATGAGTCTAAGTATGGGTACAGTAAAAATGATTTTTGGTACAATATGCTTAGGAGTTATGTATAGAAGAATTTTCAACTCATTTTTTCCATCAATGACAAAAGAAACCCACACCAAAACACCCAAACCTATAGAATAACACAAATTCTTAAACATGTACATGTTCGTAAGACCATCCTTCATAGTATGTTCAATATTGATCATAAAAACCTATTAATCTATTGGGAGAAAAATGTGCCTTTCCAGAATAATGGACTGTGGTCATGTGATGTGACTAGAAATAAATGCCATCCAACGAATCCTTCAATGTTGAATACCAAAATAAAAGTATGCAAGAGTAACATGTACATATTCTCATCTCCAAAAAAATATCTTTCATCATAACTTTTTATATTTTCCTGTTCTCCCTTTATAAGATTTCTCAAGAAATTTTCTATTTTTGACTGAGAGTAGTAATATTCAGAAGTTTCTAAACAAATGGTCGCATCATATTTAGAATTCCTACTGTTAAAATCATCACATATAAAATAATTTTCAGCATTCATACTGGGCTTGGAATAAATAAATACTTCATCAAGCATAGGATCTTTATTAATCAAAGGAAAATCATCTTTCTTTACTACAATCAGATTTGGAAACTTTCTATCCAAAACCAAAGCATGAAATGGATCAATACCTCAATTTGTTGTAGAATAAACTTATCCTTCAATGGATGATAAAAATCAAGATATAATTTCTTCTTCACAAAGAAAAACTCCATCAAAACCTTTTAGCGAGTCTTGAGACTGCAATACTTTGTCAACTTGATAGTTTTCTTTCTTTGTGTTCATTTCAAGATTGTTTTTTTTTTTTTTACATTTTTAGATTCTTAAAATTATTTACCAAAGAAATATTTTTCTTGATTCGTAACACAAGATTTATTAGATAATATTTCAAACAACATAATTCTATCTTCATAGTAATTTTTTTCCAAAATAGATTTATTAAGATCTTCTAGATGCAAAGAATTATTTTTACCAACTTCTTCTATAAAATATAAGGCTGCATATTCAAGCTGTGTCAACATAAAATATTTCATCTTCAAGACATTCTTTCCCTAGCTACAAAAAACCATCTTTACTATCTTCTTCAATAAGGCTGAAAAATGCATACTTTAGCTGAGCACCCGACTTCAAATTTTCTTCTTTAAAACTGTTTGGAGCAAGCTGATTTTCTGTGGTTTCAAAATTAAAAGTTTCCACTTCAGGTCAAGAAATAAATTCTAAAAAATTTTCATATTTCAGGTTCAGAGTCCCTTCATTATTTTCTTGATCAATGTTTTCAGATAATGATCCCTTTTTTAAAGGAATACATGATGGTTGCTTTTGATCGCCTTGGAGATATGATAGAAAAGATTCATTCTCTTTATTTTCAGGTTGATGCACTAATTATACTTATTTCTGATTGTGACCCCAAGGCTCAGATGATTTTATCACTTTTTGTATAAAATCTTTTTCCCCAAGCACCAAGAAATTGTAAGACAAGGACTCTTTATCTTTAGATATTTCCTTTTATTTTTATATTATACCGAGAGTCTCTCGTTTAAGATTCTCAAGTTGATAATACCTTTGATAAACACATTTAAGTAGCAGGGTAGATCGGTGATCTTTAGAGGGATTGAGTTTATTCTTTTCATCTTCACAAATGCTTCCTTTGTAGGCATTCCAAATATATTAGAGTATTTGATCATTTTCAACATTTATCTCTTCAATAGTAGGTTTCTTTTTGGATTTTTTTCTTAGCTTGACCTCTTTCTCACTCAAGACTGGAAAATTATAAGGAAAATAAAATGACATAACTAGAGCATCCTCATCATCATCAACCATTAACTCTTCTTTAAGTTGAAATATTCTTTTCTCATATGCTTGCAACACTCTTGTCTTTTCCTTCAACTCTTTTAACTTATGAAATCTTGTGTAAAGACTCATCCATAGAAGTGTAGAGACATGATCATTTTCCATGCTCTTATTTGTTCTTACAACATGAGAAATGATTTCTTTGTATCTATCCCAAAAATTGTGCAACACTTTGTCATTCATCTTATTAATTTCTAGGATGGTGAGGTTTGGTTGTTTCCCCTCTCCTACAACCTATTGATTGTTCATGATGATTTAAAAGAGTCGCAAATCATGCATACACATAGATACTTTAAAAATATGATCAAATAAAGCACTGACCTTTCACTTTCTATTTTCGGGCAGAGTAACTAAAAAGTTGTTAGTGAATATATTTGTCCTTCAAAAGGTAAACACACAAAGTGACTTCAAATGCCTAGAA
>MU224631.1:294255-343758 GCA_018584345.1 Thuja plicata | reverse complement strand
TGCTGCAGGTTTGGAGAGCAATTTTGGAGGAGGATTTGAGCACTTTGGCTTGGATATTGCAACTTCTCTCTTCTTGTCTTCTTCTTCTTTCATCCATGGCTATTCATGTAGATTAGATTCATGTTTACTTTCATAGATTAAATTTGCATATTTCCTTTCATAGATTAAAAATGCATTGTTATCATTTAGACTAATTTCCTTTCATGCATTGTAATCATATAGAATAGATTTCATTTTCATGCATTGAATCTCTCATTTCATGGTGTACTTGCATGGGCACAACTAGGTCAATTTGAGGGCCTCTATTACAAACATTTTCACTCCATGACTAGAGAGCTATGAGTTGATATTTGAGGCCTCATTCTTGAGCAACCTTGGATGCAATGACTCATAGAAGTGTGACACATTCTCATCACACATTTTTGGTGCCCACCATGGGGCATGATGCTCCTGATTTTCCTTCATTTTATTCAGATTTTCAGATTTTCTATTCTTTACATGGTGATTTTATTGAAGTTTTTCAAGCCTAACCCTTGTGCAGGATGAGTTGAAGACAAAACCTAGGGTTTTTTTAAATATTTGATCATATCTCCTAAACGGCTTAGAGTTTCAGTTTGAAATTGTTTTTGCAAGTTAGCGACATATCAGAAAAGCTTTAGTAAAAAATTTAGAATTTTTGGAGGTATTTTAAATTTTTTATAATTTTTTATTTATTTTTCATAAAACCTTAATTTTCAGTGCAAATCAGCATATTTTTGGGAAATTTTAACATTCTCATAAAGGTATTTAAATTCTATAGGGGGTCTATTCTTTGTGTTTTAAATTTGGATGCAATATCATAGCTCATTTGGTCAGTTTATGGAAACTAGTCTATTTTGGGAAAATGGCTCCCTAGGGCACAAATGAAATGATCTTTTTAAAATTATAACATTTTTGGAAACTCTCTATTTTTTAATAGGGGTCTCTTTTTTGTATTTAGGGTTTGGGATCCGAATTCATGTCATATAGGTCCAATCTTGTTGACTATGTCAAAAATCAAAATTAAAAAGGGCATTTAATGATTAGCTTGCATTTATTTTTCAAATGGTTCAATGCATGATGTGAGTTGTCATTTGGATTATTTTCTGGTTATTATTTCTCCTAACAATTGATTTTTAGATCTAACCCTAGGGTTTGCATAAGTTCAGTATACATTGCATATCTTGTTTGCTTGTCTTGCTTGTTGGAGAGTTCGTGGCGATTGTTTGGACTTGCATGGATAAACAACAAAACACTCACATTGCTTTGGAATTGAGGTATTTTGTTGCATCTCTATATCATTTTGATTTTGGAAATAAAATGAACATCTCATGTGATTAGCTTGAGTGTTTTCTTGCTTCCATATATCACATTTCCGATTGGTGCTCTAAAAATTGACCTAGATTTTCTTTCTTGCATATATGTTTCACATAGTAATTAGGCCCTATGAACACTATTTGTGGCAATCTTGAGAGAGTGGGCTTCATTCACTTGTCTTACATGCGAAGCTCTTCTCAATGATAATCCCCTTGCAGGTAGGGAAGGATTTTTTATTATCTCACTTGGTTTAGTTTTCAACTTTGATTGGTACTTTCTCTCTTGAGATTGGTGGTCATTGTTGTTGATTTTATCTTGGGTAAGGTGATTTCAAATTAGTGGGTGAATTAATCTTGTTTTCTATGTTTGGGTGAGGTGAAGAGGTTAGAGGATTATGCTCTTTTCCCTTTTGGGAGAATCAGAAACTTGGAACCCTTGAATTTGAACTCAGTCCCCATGTGGTTCATATTGTGAGTCTTCCTTGTTAGAGAGGGTTAACTGTAGTGGACACTCCCTTTATTGGGTAAACCATGTGGACAGAACCTTAAGCGGTAATAGCCATTTTTTCCATGGTAACAACAACCACTATATAAATATCCTTGTGGAAGAAATCTCCATGGGTGTAGTTTCTTGTGGGTTGTCAGATCTCCTCAGCAACTCCTGATTGATTAAATTCTTAGACTGTGTCAAAACCTCGGTGCGCCGGGTTTGGATTTCACCTACTTGAGATTGCAAAAGTTGCAGAGTCAAACCATTACTAAGAACCATAGTGCAACTAACTTTTTATTCTCTAGGACTATGTGCGTGATTGGAAAACATTTGATAATATACACAAGTAGCACTCTTATGGAGTAGAAATACTATGACACTATCCATGTTCATGTGCAAGGTTTCTTTGTCCCTTGCTCATTGTTTGAAGACATTGATTGCTTGAACTCCCTGATTGTTGTTTTGTATGCCTGATTCATGATAAAATCTATTAATGTATCTAGTTGTTTATTTAAAATAATCAAAAACTGAGTTCTTTGTCCTTTCCTCATGCAAGAAAACTATTTCTTTGCGCTGTTTATTGCGTTTCATTGCACGGCTATCTAAGGATCCTCGCACAATGTCTTGCCAATTTTCTATTTTACTGTCACACTAGTATGGTCTTTCCTCACACTCCTGTGTATTTTGTCACATGGTCCTACACATATCCTCACATGAGAAAGCACTTTTTTGCGTGAAACTGCCTGCCAGCGAGCTGTTTGCTATGATTTTTTAGCCTGTCTAACTTGTTGTCCTATCATTTTTAGTTTTCTGGGTTGATCAGGGTCAGATTGGATTACTTACCCTACTAGTAGAAGCTTTTTTATGCTTAGGATTCTTTCATTTGACCTCTTGGATTAGAAATATTTTATTTCACAAGTGACCTTGCTTGGTGCTTGGTGAGCTAGAAACTTTCCTTGTTGAAAAGATAAACATTTATATTCTTTGATAACACACTTGGAGAATTTTCGTAGTCTCTTGTCCATCAACTTTCATACAAAATTTAAATCTCAATTAATATAATTTGGGTAAGACCATCCTCCTGATCCATATGTGCTAGGGTATTCACCCAAATTTATTGGGCACCTCTATGGTAGTGTTGGCTTATCCCGCTTTGTAATTTTCTATCTTATCACCTCTTTTTGGACAAGTTTGTGCCTTTTCTATTCTAGTTTGGTACCAAAATTTCTTAGGGTAATCCTATCAGCTAGTATATTTTGTTTCATACCAGTTACACCAAGATATCAAGTAAATCAAGTAAAATGACCTCAAGTGATTTTTAACAAATTACCCTTACTTCAAACTTGCCAAAGACATAAGGGAAAGGAACCCATATTTGATCAATCACCTAGGAATACTTCAGAAGTGTGGTTTTATTCCAAGAGTCATCTTAGTGAGTTGCGTATCCCCTTAATATCTTCTCACTCCTCTATGGATGTGTTACACAATTACTCAGAGAGAGAAGGAAGCCAAGGATAAACATTATGATGATATGTTTACAAAGAGTAGAGATGTTATTTCATTCAGTGGTTCCTCTCATAATAGTAGACCAATCTCACCCCTTATTTTGACAAGATATCTAGATGCACACCAAAGGGTTGAGAGAGAGAGAGAGGTAAGAGACATGCTTATGATGATGAGTTATCACAACATGAGAAACAAGGAGATGAACTTTATGATACTTATGTCAATACAACTTATACCAACAACTTGTTTTGAAATTCAAGACCAAACTCACCTCTTAAAACATCTACCAATTACAAGAGTGAAAGACTCAAGAGGATTGAGCGTGAAAAGAAAGCATTCCAAGATGAACAAGTTCATAAGGAATAAAAAATTAGATGCCTAGATTTGGAGAAGCGAACTTTGATAGAAATGGTAATAAAATCCTTTCAAGAGGAGTGAGATAGGCTATTCTCTAGACAACTCAGTGATCCATTCAATAATATGCATGTTAGTAGTGGAAACAGTTCTCCTCCATCCACTCCTCCTAGGACTCGACGGAGTAGGAGACATTGAAGATCACCATCACGATCTCCTAGCCTTAGGGGAAGAAGGGTTTCTAGACATGATCATCATAGGAGAGAAACCCCTCCTAGGAACTCAAGGCCATATTTACAACGTGCTCATTATGGTTCCAAATATGGAGGTAGTACCTCAAGCTTTGATCGCACCTCCCAAGATTTCATGCAAATGCAACAAGAGCCACTTTTTAAACAATATGTGGAGAAATATTTGGAGCAAAACAAGGATAAGATCCTAGAGAACCTAATCTACATGGGTGCTAGAGTCACTTACAACTTTGATGTGGGTAAAAAAATTAAGAAGCAAGATCCATCCCAAGAGGAGAAGATCGATGAAATGAAAAGAACAATGGACAAGATGTTTGCACCTAAGAATTCTTTCTCATTGGACTTGATTTGTCCTAATCCTTTTGATAAGAGTGTTGACATGAAATAATTTCCTAGAAATGTTGAAATTCCTCAATATGAAAAATATGATGGAAGTGGAGATCCCCATAATCATGTGCGCTAGTTTTATGCCACAAGTTTTGAGTTCCATCAAGATGATTCATACCTTATGAGGTTATTCCCATGAAGTCTTAAGGGACAAGCAATGGAATGGTTAACTAAGATAACTCCCCCTGTTAAGACCTTCAAAGAGCTTGTGCACAAATTTGTTCAACACTTTGCATACAACATTTCAAGGTCTATCACTTTGTTGGACTTATGTAGCTTAAAGCAGAATCAAGGAGAATCCTTTGTTACTCTCTTGCAAAGGTGGAGACCAAAATTCTCTTTCTATTATAGATCTATTATTGATAATGAAAATATTGACATTCTTGTTAGTAATTTGGTTCCTGAAATGTGGTATGAGGTTAAGAAAATGGTTTTTTGATTCATTTGACACCATGATGGAGACTACATGTAGAATCGAGGTTGTATTAAGAGAACAAGGAATTTTGACTAAACATTGAAATAACAACAACAATGGTCAAAACAACGATAAATCTAACAAGGATAAAAGGAAGAACCAATATTGGAATAGAAAAAAGCAAGTGGTTAATGATGGAGTTGTGGATTCCTCCCAACCTAAAGATCAACATGTGCTCCACTTATCTAGTAATGTTCAAGCTACGAAGCTCAATGCATCCACTCAACAAGAAAGTAAGCCAAGCTACCAAGGTAGGCCTGAAAGAAAAAAAATGTCAATTTGCAAAACTTGGTGAGTCATATGAGAAAATTTTAAAGAAACCTATTGAAAACAACCTGGAACATCCTCAGGATGCTATGAATTTTCATATACCTGAAGTTAAAACACATTGGTGGAAGGAAAAATCCTATTGCATATTTCATAATGGTGTTGGACATGAAGTTGAGCCCTGCTAGAGACTCAAGCATATCATTCAAGATCTCATTGAGAGTAAACAAATTACAATAGATGGATTGAACACCAATGTCGATCATAAGGCATTCAAGGAACCTTTGCCCAAATATGAAAATGGGGAGACCTCTAAAGTTAAGAATGGCAAAGCTGAGGTTAATTATACTTACATAGATGCGGAGAATACCAAAAACATGCTTGAATTAGTGGAAGAAAATGTTAATATGATGAGTGGCAGAGATCCTTATGGTTATGATCTAGATGAAGACTCTGTTGGAAAGTGACAATGCAAGTAATTGCTATTTTGTCATTGCTGTCAAACCTCAACTGGTGAGACTATTGTTATCTATTTGAGTACCATATCTATTGATGATGAAGAAGATTTAACAAGAAGACTAAGTGAATGGTTGACTTGAGGAAATTAAAAGAGTAATTGATTAGTTGGCCGACTTACAGTAATTGGATTAATGATGAGATTTGAGATCTCTAGCCGACTTAGTTAATTTCATTGGGATATGTAATGTTAATTAAATATTGATCCACATCATTTAATGTATGGGTAACCATAATTAATGCATGGTTTCAACATTTAATTAGAGACTACTTTGGAGAAGTAAATGTAATGCAAAGATGGAATGATCCATTGGATCTAACCTAACCTAAGATCTACAATCTTGTTTAAGAGGAAAAAGATTTATCTGACGTAGACAGAGAGGTATATAATAACCTTAAGGGATTATTCATTCATGTATGAAAGAAGTGTGTTGTTGAATGTGAAGTTGATGTGAATGCAACAGAGTTGCATATTTGATTTACTGTTTAGCATGATTTAGTAGAGAAGGCTGAAAATAGAAGCAGAGAGTTGCATGTGTGATTGCTTGATGGATTTCCAAATAGATCAGAAGGTTGAAATGACAATGCAGGCTATCCAATAAGTTAACATTAGAGCTGTAATTGGATATGGATTTGCAAAGTAAGTTGTATGTATCAGATCACAATTGCTGATTACTTTCTAACCATTGTATCAGTTAAATCCTTTAACAAGGTTGACCTAACAGTCATTTGTATAAATCCTCTAACAAGGTGACATTCAGGTGGAATGTTCTAAGTCCTCTAACAAGGCCACTCCTGACAGGGTGATTAAATCCTTTAACCAGGTCACACCTAGCAGTGTGTTATTGTAACCTTTAACAAGGTTGGCTCCTCACAGGCCATCACTTTAGAAGAGTGAAAACTTGGTAGCATGTTACTAGTGGTTTTTCCCATATTGGGTTTTCACGTTAAATACTTGTGTCAAATTGTGTGAATGCTTATGGTTTGTTTTACTGTTATATTTCTACAAGCTAATTTCAATTGACAGTAAACTACATGATTAAAGTTATTGACATATGCTACTGTTATCGAGTAGATCTAAAATACAGAAAGTTTTTATTTGCTATGTCTAGACCTGAGGATAACTGATTTACCCCTCCCTTCTTAGTTATTCTAAATTCATTCTAACAATTGGTATCAGAGCTTTGGTCTCCTGAAAATAGTTTGAAGATACTTGGAGCGAAAAGATCAAGATGTATAAGGAGGTTCCCAAGCTAAACAAAGATAACTTCCCTACATGGTAGAGTTTGATGAAACTACATCTGGCTAGTATTGGAGATGATGCCAAGCGACTTATTGTAAATGCCTATGTACCACCTAATACTCCTCTCATAGCTGTAAAACTAAAAGAAAAGCAAGAGTACAATCAAGAAATGTTGGAGATTGCTTCCTTGTTGAGTTATTCAGAGTTTGATGATATAAAGCACTGCAATAATGCAAAGCAAATGTGGGACAAACTTGCAATTGTCTGGGGTGGAGAAACAAATGTGCTGAGAGCTAAATTAGAAAGTCTAAGAGGTAAGTTCGATGAGATGAAAATGCAAGAAGGTGAAAATGTTATTCAGTACTATGGTAGAGTAAAAGAAGTTGTAAATGCCATTAAAGGGGCTAATGGAACAATTGATGAGAACACTATTATGAGAAAGGTACTGAGAAATTTACTTCCTGTATATGCTATTAGAGTTTCTGAAATTCAAGAATTGAGATGTACTCCTAACAATAACCTGAATCTGGGAAATCTGATAGGCAAACTCACTGCATTTGAAATGTCGAATTATGATAACTATAATCCACAGGGGATTGATTATGCTTTTAGATCACATCTCATTCTCAATAAATCTAAGAAAGGAAAGAAACACATGGAAAGTGACAGTGACACTTCTGATGATGATCTTGAAGAACTTGAAGCACTTATGGAAAAAATGCTATCTAGAGGAAAAGGAAAATACAGAGGTCAACTTCCTATTATTTGTTTTGCATGCAAAAAAGTTGGTCATATAGCTACTAAATGTCCTGACAAGAAGGAAAAATATGAAAGAAGGGACAAAAAATACAAGGAATACAAAGATAGAAAGGATGACCGAGACTTCATATGAAAGAAGGGACAACAAATACAAGGAATACAAGGACAGAAAGGATGACCGAGACTTTAGGAAATATAAGGACTACAAAGACAAAGGTAAGCAATCTTGCTATATTGTTGAAGAAACTTCTAACAATGACACAGATAATTCTGATGACAATGATATAGAAGTTGTTTATGTTGCAATGAAAGAAGACTCTGATGATGATGAGAAAAATACACTAATCTCTTATATGAGCAAAAGTGATCATTGGATCATTGACAGTGGTTGTTCCCATCATATGACTGGTGACAAAGATAAGTTTGAAAACCTAAACCAATGCAAAGGAGGATATGTAAAATTTGGTAATGATGCACCATGGCGTATCAAAGGTAAAGGATTGATTAACCTAATTGACAAAATCAGATGTGATGATGTGTATTGGGTTGATGATCTTAAATACAATTTGATGATTGTTGCACAGCTGAACACTTCTGGTTACAAAGTTGAATTCCATCATAGAAAAGCAAAGATCTATGATTCTACCAGAGAATTAGTAGGAAGTGGGGATCATACTAAAGGTAACTTATTTTATCTAGATTTATCTGAAGAAACATGTTTGTTTGCACAATACAATGATGTTTGGTTATGGCATAAAAGGTTGTGTCATGTGAACTCTGATAACTTGGTAAGCATAAGTAAATTTAAAAAGGTTAGAGGGCTACCTAAGTTAAACAAACCTGAGAATGCTATGTGTAAACAATGTCAACTAGGAAAGATGACTAAGTCTAGTTTCAAGAGTAAAAAACATATATCAGAGGAAATTTTGGAATTGGTCCATACTGATCTCTGTGCTCCCATTAGAGAAAGAAGCTATTGTGGTGCTAGATACTTTATTCTGTTTGTTGATGATTATTCAAGGATGATGACTGTAATGTTTCTCAAGGAGAAATCTGATGCATTCTAGTTATTTAAATGGTACTTAGCTGAATTTGTAAAGGAAATAGGAAAAAGTTTGAAATGCTTAAGAGCTGATAGAGGTGGAGAGTTTATTTCTAATGAGTTTAATAGGTTCTTCAATGACTGAAGCATAAAGAGACAGATGTCCGCACCCAGGAGTCCTCCACAAAATGGTATTGCTGAACAAAGGAAGAAATCTATCATGGACTATGCAAGAACACTAATGATGGAGAAAAATGTTGCATTGAAATATTGGAAAGAAGCTCTAAGTACTGCAGTCTATACACTGAACAGAGTTCAAGTGAAGAAAGGTACAAATGCTACACCTTATGAACTTTGGTATGGTTATGCACCTAGTGTAAAGTATTTTAAAGTATTTGGAAGAAAATATTTTATACTGAAGGACAACAGAAATGGAAAAATAGATGCTAAAGGTGAAGAATTCATATTCCTTGGTTATTCAATGAAAAACAAAGATTACAAATGTTTGAATTCTAATACTAACAAAATTGTTGAAAGTGCAAATGTAAGAATTGATGAGTTTGTAGAAAGAAATGAAGCTGAAAGTACACAAGAGCCTAGAAGCTACAGATCATTCATATATCTGGATGAGGAAGATTCTAATTCACTACCTGAGACTACTATTGAACAATAGCATGCACCTGCCGAGTCATAGAGTGGAGTTGCCGAGCAACTACAAGTGAATGTCGAGCTATTTGATGGAGATGTCGAGTCATCTAGAATCAACCAGAACTGAATACAGATAATGAACCTACAACAAGAACTGAGCCTACTCTAGCAAAATATGTGAGAAGAAATCACAGTTCTGATCAAATCACTGGATCAAAGGATTCTGTTGTTATGACAAGAAGTAAGTTCAAAAATGACACATGCCTATTATGTGAATTTGAGCCCAAAATAGTGAAAGATGCTCTAGAAAATGAAGATTGTATACAAGTAATGAATGAGGAAATTGAATAGATTGAGAAGAACAAAACTTGGACACTTGTACCTAGGCCAAAGGATAAAAATGTAATTGGCACAAAGTGGGTATTCAGGAACAAACTGAATGAACATGGAGATGTGACAAGAAATAAAGCTAGACTGGTATGCAAGGGTTATTCATAGGAGGAAGGAATTGACTACGGTGAAACCTTCACCCCAGTTGCAAGATTGGAAGTTGTTAGAACCTTACTTGCATATGCAGCCTATAAAGGATTCAAAGTTTATCAGATGGATGTGAAATTTGCATTTCTCAATGGTATCTTGGAAGAAGAAGTGTATATTGAGCAACCTGATGGTTTTGTAGACCCAAATAAAAGAAATATGGTTTGCAGATTGCACAAAGCATTATATGGATTGAAGCAAGCACCAAGAGAATGGTATGAGAGATTGCACAGTTATCTGATCAAGATTGGATTTACAAGAACAAATGACAACATCAACCTGTACTTGAAGACAGAGAAAAGAAAATGTACATTATTAGCTGAAATTTTTTTAGATGACATCATTTTTAGTGGATAAGATGTGTTATGCTAGAAATTTGCAACAGAGATGCAAACTGAGTTTGAGATGTCTATGTTTGGTGAAATAAAATTCTTTGTTGGCTTACAAATTTATTAAATGAAGAATGGTATCTATATCACTCAATCTAAATATATCAAGGAGATACTAAAAACTTTTGGAATGGAAGAGTCCAAACCAGTAAGTACACCCATGGCTACTGGATAGAAGCTGAAAAAATATGATGACATAAAAGAAGTGAACCAAACACTCTACAGATCAATGATTGGTAAACTACAGCATGTTGTACACAGTAGACTTGATATTGCCCTAGTTGTTGGAATTGTTGCAAGGTTTTCTTCTAATCCCAAGAAAACTCACATGATGGTAGTCAAAAGGATTCTAAGATATTTGAAAGGAACTGATGACTATGGTCTATACTACAAAAAGAATGACAAGTTTGAACTTAGAGTTTACACTGACTCTGATTGGGCTGGAAATGTTGATGATAGGAAAAGCACTACTGGTGGAGCATTTATTTTAGGAAAGAGATTGATCTCCTGGACAAGCAAGAAATAGAACTGCACCTCACAATCTACAGTTGAAATTGAGTATGTTGCAGCAGCAGTTAACTATTCTAACATTGTGTGGTTGAAGATACTACTGAAAGGTATGAAGGAAGAAATCACTGACCCAGTTGTCTTATATTGTGATAACATGAGTGCTATTAATATTTCTAAAAATCTTGTTATGCACTCAAAAACAAAGCATATAGCTATCAAGTATCACTACTTGAGGGAGCTAGTTCAGAATAAAGAAGTGAGACTGGATTATGTGAACACAAAAGAACAATTAGCAGACATATTCACAAAAGCACTACCCAAGGATGCTCATGAGTATCTACGAGGTAAAATAGGGGTGATTCCCCTAGCTAAGGCTAATTAAGTTCTATATGGTACTGTTGCATCAAATATTACATTCAGACTACTTGACACATTGATGCATAGTAAGTCACACTTTAGGATGCTAGGTAAAGTTTTGAAGATGGACAAGGATAGAAAAGAAAAATTAGTCATAATCAAGATGACAGGATCAGCATGATACTGAAGATCTACATGAAAGTGATATTGACATCTTTGGCATTGTTGTCAAAGATGGAGAGATTACCTATAAAGAGGAAGAGATTGCCTAGAAGAAGAGATTGCCAAGAGGAAAAGATTACATAGAGGCAAAAGTTACTATTGAAAAAATTGAAGTGATTATCTACTCAGAGGGAGTCTATAGATGATTAGACACAGATGATTACAGTGTGATTATAGACACAAAGGGAGAAATGTTTTACAGATGAGAATCAGAATAAAGCTAAATACATTAACGAAGATTCATTCATATAAAGGAACACAGGTGAATTTTTGGATTGGTTTGTAACTATGTTTGTTAAATCATTGTTTTCATATTTTGTGTTGCCATCAATGCCAAAGAGGGAGATTGTTGGAAAGTGACAATGCAAGCAATTGCTATTTTGTCATTGTTGTCAAACCTTAACTGGTGAGACTATTCTTATCTATTTGAGTACCATATGTACTGATGACGAAGAAGATTTAACAAGAAGACCAAGTGAATGGTTGAGTTAGGGAAATTAAAAGGGTACTTGATCAGTTGGCACTCTAGAAAAGAAATTACTTGTTTATCTTTCAAAGACAGTTTTTCTGGTTGTTCTATGCTAAGCAAGTTTGGCTTGTGCCGAGAAAAGTTTCTTGTGCCAAGCAAAGTTTCTTATGACGAGAAAAGTTTCTTATGCTGATTGAAGTTGCTTGTGATGAGCAAAAGTTGTTCAATGCTGAGCACCATTGAAATTAGCGAGTGGAAACAGTGATGTTGGCCAACTTACAGTAATTGGATTAATGATGAGATTTGAGATCTCTGACCGACTTAGTTAATTTAATTGGGATATGTAATGTTAATTAAAGATTGATCCATGTCATTTAATGTATGGATAACCATAATTAATGCATGGTTTCGAGATTTAATTAGAGACTACTTTGGAGAAGTAAATGTAATGCAAAGATGGAATGATCCATTGGATATGACCTAACCTAAGATCTACGATCTTCTTTAAGTGGAAAAAGATTTATTTGACCTAGAAAAAGAGGTATATGATAACCTCAAGGGGTTATTCATTCGTGTATGCAAGAAGTGTGCTGTTGAATGTGAAGTGGATGTGACTGCGAAAGATTTGCATAGTTGATTTACTGTTTAGCATGATCTAGCAGAGAAGGCTGAAAACAGAAGTAGAGAGTTGCATGTGTGATTGCTTGACAGATTTTCAAGTAGATCAGAAGGTTGAAATGACAATGTATGCTATCTAGTAAGTTAACATCAAAGCTGTAATTGGATTTGAATTTGCAAAGTAAGTTGTATGTATCAAATCACAACTGCTGATTACTTTCTAACCGTTGTATCAGTTAAATCCTTTAACAAGGTTGACCTAATAGTCATTTGTATAAATCCTCTAACAAGGTGACATTCAGGTGGAATGTTCTAAGTCCTCTAACAAGGCCACTCCTGACAAGGTGATTAAATCCTTTAACCAGGTCACACCCAGCAGTATGTTATTGTAACCTTTAACACGGTTGCCTCCTCACAGGGCATCACTTCAAAAGAGTGAAAACTTGGTAGCATGCTACTGGTGGTTTTTCCCATATTGGGTTTCCATGTTAAATACTTGTGTCAACTTGTGTGAATGCCTATGGTTTGTTTTACTGTTATATTTCTACAAGATAATTTCAATTGACAGTAAACTGCATGATTAAAGTTATTGACATATGCTATTGCTGTCGAGTAGATCTTAAATATAGAAATTTTTGATTTTGCTACATCTAGACCTGAGGAAAACTTATTCACGCCTCCCCTCTCAGTTATTCTAAATTCATTCTAACAGACTCTCCTCCTATTTTTGATAAAGAACCTGTTGTGGTGCTAAGGGGTCCCAACTCTAGAAGGCCATCTCAAGCCCTTAATGCTATTACCTGAAGTCAAGGTCTCATTGTCATTAGAGGACCTAATTCAAGCCAATCCAGTAAACATAAGCTAGTGGCGTCCAAGATTGTCACCTTGAAACCACCTATCAATCCTAAATCAAACTACAACCTTGTTGATCAATTACAAAGAACCCCCTCTCAGATTTTGATCTTTGAGCTCTTAGAGTTTTCCCTAAGACATAAGAAAATCCTTGAGGATGCTTTGCGCATGGAAAATGTCCCCAACAACTTAGATATTGACCAATTCTAGAATATGATAAATCACATTGCTAGCCCTCATTACCTTACATTTTCAAAAGATGATGATAAAGTTTTGAGCCATCCGCACAATCTTGCCCTTCATATTGAGGTCATGAGCCACAGAACCCATGTTAGGCACGTGTTGATAGATGGGGGTGTTGGGCTTAATATTTGTTCTTTTAGTCTTTTGAAAGAATTGGGTTATTCTGAAGAGGTTATAGATACCAGAAAAAGGATTACTATCAAAGCCTATGATGAGGTAGAAAGAAGTTCCAAGGGGTTGGCTGTCCTTCCTGTTAGGATTGGCCCTATTCAACAGGATATTTTATTTCAAATAGTTGATGCTGGACCCCTTGCGTATAATATCTTACTTGGTAGACCATGGATTCATGATATGATAGCAGTTTTGTCTACCTATCATCAATGTGTTAAGTTCCCCTACAACGAAATAGAGATTTGTATACCTGGGGATAAAACTTTATCTATTAATTCAATTTCAACAAGGGCTCATGTTCCCCTTAATAGAGAAGTAGAAGATTTTGATGCTATCTTATTTGAATGTAAAGACAAGCTTAAAATGATAGACCTTGGTATGGGGGGTATCAACTCAACTCCCTCACAACATTACTAGTTTCACCTCGGGCTTATTGAAAACCTTCAAAAGAAAAGAAACCTTCCTCTTTAGCTATGACTTTATTTGGCAAATTTATAGAATCATCAGTGCCTATCCAAGATGAGAAAGATGAAAAATTTGTTAGAGACTGGATCTATAGAGAAGAAAAATATATGCACAATGAGAAATTCTCTCCCTCTCCTAAATCTTATGGAAGAGGGTATAAATTTGTCAAAAAGATGGGCTATCCTGGATATGGCCCTCTTAATCACAGTTTGGATGCTAGGTCCAAAACTCTTGATCATGCAAAATTTGGATGCAAGTCTAAGAAGCCACTTGGCCTAGGATTTGAAAATTACAACAAGCGCACTAATCCTCTCTTTGAAAAGTTGGATAGTGACGATGAACCAGAGTTTGTACCTAATTTGACAAATCAGCAAGATATGTGCGAAGATTAGGTCCCTTCGACTACTCTCCTTTGTGGAGATTCAAATATTTTAGACACTCATGCATCAGTTGCAACTTTAGAACAAGAATCAGATATAGAAGATCCTTTGAGAGAGAGTCAACGAAAGAATCTTGTTTGTTTAATGGAAAGAGAAAGTTCCACTTTTGATGAAACTGGACCTTCTACATCATGATGTCCCAAACCTTCATGGTGTAAGCATCCTAGTCACATTTTAGATACAAGTTCCAATGAGTATGAATGGGACTCTTTTTCAAAGCCCTCCATAGTTGATAGAGATATTGATGTTTTTCACACTTTTAGTTCTCAACTTGAGGTATCCAATGAGTTACGTGTAGGATTAGAGGTTTTGAACCCACATGTTGCCATATTGGACAATTCTTCACTTGTTAGGACAAATCCTGATCTAGGTAGCTTAGAGGGATACTTGATGGACTCTGACTCTTTGGTCACCAATGATAATATCATTCATATTTATAGCCTTGAACCAATCATTGATTTGCCTCTTGTTTATCCTGACCTCATTGATTGGTCCCAATGCTATCAAGAACCTAAGCTTTTAACATTCCAAAATGATTATGAGATAGCTTGTTATCTAAATGCCATTGAACCCGTAGTCTCTTCCACCAATGAACCGGCCACTAGTATGACATAGCCAGGAATCAAGTACCTTAGTCACAAGATAAAAAGAAAATAAAGAAAAAGAATAGGAGTTCTGATGGCAAAAACAACTGTGTGGCAGTGTTAGAATTGAAAAAAAAGTAAAAATAAATGACGTATCCAAGGGTGAAAACCTCTTTAAGGTGCCTAAGGATGAGGTTCTTGATCATCTCCTGAGCTATTTTCAAGATAGATGTTCAGTCCTTATTGAACTGACACAAGCAGTTAATCTGGGTATGGATGAGGCTCCACAAATAGTACACTTGGTTGAATCCTTCTCACCAACAGAAAAAGAACCCTACACTAAGTTCTTACAGAAAAATAAGATCAATTTTGCATGGACTTATTTAGATATGCCAGGATTGGACATAAATCTTATCATGCATCACTTATCTATAGCTCCAAATGTCAAACCAGTTAAATATAAATTGAGAAAGATGCATGCTCACATAGCTCTCCTAGTCAAAGAAGAGTTAGAAATACTCCTTGGTGCAAAATTTATAAGAGCAATTGCATATGCTGAATGGATATCAAACATTGTACCGGTTTCCAAACATGACAAATCCATTCGAGTTTGCAAAGATTTTAGAGATCTCAATAGAGCATGCCCCAAGGATGACTTTCCACTCCCCAATATAGACATGATAGTGGATATGACTGCGGGTTATGAGATTTATTCTTTGATGGATGGTTTTTCTGGGTATAATAAAATTAAGATAGCTCTTGAAGATCAAGAAAAGACTACATTCACTTGTGCATGGAGTACCTATTGTTGGAACGTTATGCCCTTTGGATAAAAAAATGCAGGAGCCACCTGTTAGCGACCTATGACAACAATTTTTCTTGACATGATCCTAAAAAACATGGAAGATTATGTGAATGACACCTTGGCCAAGTCTAAACAAAGAGATACACACTTAGATGATTTGGAAGTCATTCTAGATCACATGGAATAGTTTCGACTAAGGTTAAATCCTAAAAAGTGTGCGTTTGGAGTCACCTCTGGAAAATTACTTGGATTCATCATTTCAGCAAAAGGAATAGAGGTGGACCCTGAAAAAGTTCAAGCAATCATAGATATGCCACCTCCTAAAAACATTAGTCAAATGACGAGTCTTCAAGGACATCTTCAATTTATAAGGAGATTCATTTCACAACTGGTAGATAGAGCTCAACCCTTCAATAAGAAATTCCATAAAGGAGTCAAATGTGTTTGGAATGAGGATTGTCAAAAGAGCATAGATCAAATCAAGAAATACTTGGCAAATCCTCCTATTTTAATGCCTCCTATCCCAGGGAAACCACTTATTCTATACATTTTAGCAAAAAATATTCCTTGGGGGCATTACTAGCTCAACTTGATGAAAATGGGAAAGAAAGAGCAATATACTGCATTAGTCATACTGTTGTCTCATATGAGGTTAACTACACTAGCATTGAAAAATCTTGCCTTGCTATTGTGGTTGCTTCCCAAAAGTTGCGACATTACATGCTTACACACACTATACACCTCATAGAAAAAATAGATCCACTCAAATACTTCCTAAGTAAGGCCACCCTCATAGGTAGACTTGCTAAATGGATGATGATACTTTCAGAGTTTGACATAGAGTATATTGAGCGAAAAGAAATAAAAGGACAAGCCATAGCAGATCAATTGGCTGATTTCCCATTACAAGATGATGCACCTATTCAAGTTGACTTCCCAGATGAGTACCTCATGTACATGACTGGAAGAACATGGAAGATGTTCTTTGATGGATATTTTATGCAAAATGGTTCAAGAGCTGGTGTGTTGTTTATTTCTCCTCAAGGGTACACGATTCCTAAGTCTTAAAAATTATTGTTCCCATGTACAAACAACATTGCTGAGTATGAAGCTTTAACAAATTGACTTAAGATAGAAATATAATGGAGAATCACAGAGTTACACATCTATGGGGATTCATAGTTGATAATCAACCAAGTTGATGATGAATATCAAATAAATAATGAGAAAATGGTACCTTACAAGAAAATGGTTGATTCCTTGAAATGTTACTTCACATTTATCACATTTCAACAAGTCCCTAGAGTAGAAAACAAAGCAGCTGATGCTATGGCTACACTTTCTTCACTCCCTCAGTTGGAGCAATATTAATCTAGATTTGAATTCCTGGTGGAAGACTTGTACATCAACCTATCTTTGAATCCCAAGAAAGCCATGTCATTTGTACCTGTGTTGGTCATGAATCATCCCATTATGGTTCCATTTACTCAGACCTTCATAATGGTATTATACCTAAAACCTTTAACCGATCTTAACGCAGAAATCTTACCCAAAATGCCTCTTGCCATTCCCTTATCGCTGGTGATTTGTATAGGAGGGGTCTAGATGGAACACTTCTTAGATGCCTAGAAAAGGAAGAATCTGACCAAGCGTTAGTTGACATCCATGATAGCATCTGTGGGGGACATTCCAATGGTCTTTCCATAGCCCGAAGGTTTCTTACGGTGGGGTACTATTGGCCTACGATCCAGATTAATGCAGTAGCTTTTGTAAATTCATGTGAAAAGTGTCAAAAATATGGTAACCTGATACATGCTCCAGGTAGGGAGCTCATTCCTTCTATATCTCATTGGCCATTTGAGCGTTGGGCCTTTGATCTTATTGGGTAGATTCACCCCAACTCATCAGGTGGATACAAGTTTATTATCACTGCTACTGATTACTTCACTAAATGGGTAGAAGTTGTTCCACTTTCTATTGCCTTGGCCAAGACAGTCTCTCTATTCATTCTGAACCATATCATCTGTCAATATGGAGTGCTTTCTAAGATTATTATTGACAACAGAGACCAGTTCAAAAATAAGCACCTTAAACAACTCTACAAGAAATTCAAGATTAAACAACATTTGTCCTCAATTTATTTCCCATAAGGAAATGGTCAAGCAAAGGCATCAAACAAGACCATTCTTAAAATCTTACATAGAACAGTCTACAAGAATAGTAGAGATTTCCATTTATAGATAAATCAAGATTTGTGGGCCTATAGAACAAGTATTCGTACTCATAATGGGGCTACTCCTTTTCCCCTTGCATATGACATTGAAGCAGTGTTACCTTTGGAGGTTGAGATTTCTTCACTTCGAGTTTCTCTCCATGGTCTAGTTATAGATGAATCTTACCGCACCATGAGACTTCAAGAGTTAGAACTTCTAGATGAAAAATGTCAAGCATCATTTGACTATATGAGGGTTTATCAAAAGCGCATGTCCAAAGCCTTCAACAAAAAGGTTCATCCTAGAGAATTCCAAGTAGGATATCTTGTCCTACATGAAAATCCTATGAATCAACAGTATAGAGATCAAAAGGGAAAATTTGAACCTAATTGGCTTGGACCTTACATCATTACAACATCTTTTGGGACAGGTGCTTATTTAATGTCTACAGAAGAGGGAGAGCAGCTCCCTGATCATTTCAATGTCTTGCACCTAAAGAATTTCTATCCATGATGCCCATTCTGTCTGGGGGCATCCTTTTGTACATATGATCATCTTAGTGAGAACCTAGAAATAGGCACTTTTATGTATCTCCAAAAAAATTATATATTCCAAAAAATACAAAAAAATAAAAATAAATTCAAAAAAATTGGAAAAAGTGCCTTGATGAAAACCTGGAAACAGGCGCCTTGGTAGAAAAAATTCAAAAAAAATATAAAAAGTCTTGAGCAAAAAAAGAAGAAGAAAAATGAAAAAATGAAAGAAAAAAAATTGTAATAAAATCTAAGCGGTGAAAACCTTGAAACGGGCACTAAAACAAGCTTTGCACCCCTGTTTCTTAGTGCGTGTCCATGACACTTAGCCTTTCTCCATCATGCCTTGTCCTTGTTTTGTTGGTTTGGAATTGGTCTTTGTCTTTATCTATGGGGCATAACTGTCTTAGCTTTGGTCTCTTGGATGTGTTAGTCTTTAGGACATCTCACAAATGGTGTTTTTTTCAACACCACCCCAACTGTATTTTTCAATACCACCCTTGACATTGAGTATTTTTCAACACTTATCAGTTTGGTCTTACCCCATTTTTTCATGTGGTCTTACCTACTTACAAGCATTCGATCCTTATCCTCAAAACTCAGTATTAGTTAACACACTTAAATTTATAAACACAACACTTAATGCTTGAGCTATGTCATGATGTTTTCTTTGTGTACTAACTGTTATTGATTTTTGTTGAGTGTCTTTGTCTAATAAGTCTCTCTAGGATGCATAGCTAGAGGACTTGGGGCATGGAATATGTTTTTATTTGCATCCTACTTTATGCTTCACTAGTTTTGCACAACCGTTCTACTGGTCATCCTGGCCTCTATGCCTTGATGCGAGCATGGTTTTTCTATATTAAAGTGGGTAAGCTAACATCACAGTCATCTTGACCTTTATGTCTTTGATTCTTATGTTAGAATCTTTCCACATTCCAATCCGATATAAATCACATTAATATCTTCATAGTTGCACTTGTGACTAGTGATGATTGTGTGATTTCTCGATGTCTGTTAATAATGGCCCAATGATGAAAATAAGTTCCTTAACATTCTCTAATGAATGATGAACACAAAGTCCTATATTACAGTTTCTCTATTGCAAGTACACCTTTGCATTTTCATGTAGCTTGCATTGTTAGACCTCATGTTAGTTTGCATTTTAGGTTGCATTATGAGTTTGCGAGGGTTTCCTTCATCTTTCTTGTGGACTTTTAATCAACTGTGATCACATTCTGATCTTCATTTCCTTATCTTCTTTTGTGATCTCAATAAAAATTTTCTATCTTAAATAGTTGATTGATTTTGGGGCATTCTCTTTCTTAAGGCAAATTCCCTTTTTTCTCTTGGATGTCTTTCCACCTCTTCCAAACTTCTATCTTCCATTTCACTTTCACCCCACTTCTTTTCTTCTAATTTAACCTTGGGGCATAAACTTTCATTCTTGATGATCTACCTTGGTTTTGTGAGCCTTATATCTTTCATCTTACATCCAGAATCTTATCTTTAGTTTGATTTGATCAAATTTATCAATTTTTTGTTTCTCCTCTATCTCATTTCAATTTTGATCATGAGGGGGCAGTACCTATCAAACTTCAATCCTTGATTCATATTTATAAATCCTATAATTTGTTCCACTTGGGGCAACCTTGCTTGAGATTCTTATCTCGGACATGTCAATTACTTATTTACAACTATTTTGACCTTTTCTTTTTTTGCAATCTGCTTATCTTTGTCCTGATGTCAATTAGTTACATTCAACAGTGTTGATGTCTATGTTTTTTTGTGATCCCAAATCAACCTCACACTTCAACTGCATTCTTTGACTACATGTGTTCCAAGAATGATCACACATTACTCAAAGAGGGGCAAATGTATGCACCCTAAAATGGTCTCCTAGATTGTGGGCCCCATTTATCAATTTATCAATTTATCAAATTCCTAAATCAATGCTTTGGAACATTGTCAATTCAAATCAATTTCCTTCATCAAATTGTAATTAATTCAATTATTTCAATATTTCCTAAGGTTTGATCATTTTTATTTAATTAAAAGATTTAATCTCCCTTTTAATTAAATAAAATTCATCTTATTTATTTAAAAGACTTAATCTCCCTTTTAATTAAATAAAATTCATCTTATTTAATTAAATTAAATTAAATTCCTCCCATTTAATTAAATAAAATTCTTCTAATTTATTTTCATTAAAATAAAACCCCTCTTTTAATTAAATAAATAAAAATCCCCACTTAAAGCACTTTATTTGATGAAAAAGGAAATAAATTAAATAAAAATTAAATAACAATCCCTTTTTCTTCACATCTTCCTAAGTGGTGGGATTTTCGCCTCTTAATCATAGCCTTTGATTTTTTCCTCTTAATCTCAACCATTCACTTTTCTTTATAAGGAAATCTCTCCTTCTCATTCTAAGATATATAATTTTTAGGTATTGTTATGTTGCAGGTTTGGAGAGCAATTTTTGAGGAGGATTTGAGCACTTTGGCTTGGATATTGCAACTTCTCTCTTCTTATCTTCTTCTTCTTGCATCCATGGATATTCATGTAGATTAGATTCATGTTTACTTTCATAGATTAAATTTTCATATTTCCTTTCATAGATTAATCATGCATTGTTATCATTTAGACTAATTTCTTTTCGTGCATTGCAATCATATAGAATAGATTTCATTTTCGTGCATTGAATCTCTCATTTCATGGTGTACTTGCATGGGCACAACTAGGTTAATCTGAGGGCCTCCATTACAAACCTTTGCACTCCATGACTAGAGAGCTATGATTTGATATTTGAGGCCTCATTCTTGAGAAACCTTGGATCGAATGACTCATAGAAGTGTGACACATCTTCATCACACATTTTTCAGTACCTATCAAACTTCAATCCTTGATTCAGATTTATCAATCCTATCATTTGTTCCGCTTGGGGCAACCTTTCTTGAGATTCTTATCTAAGACATGTCAATTACTTATTTATAACGGTGTTGACCTTGTCTTTTTTTGCAATCTGCTTATCTTTTTCATGATGTTATTTACTTACATACAATGATGTTGATGTCTATGTTGTTTTGTGATCCCAAATCGATCTCACACTTCAAATGCATTCTTTGACTACATGTGTTCCCAGAATGATCACACATTAGTCAAACAGGGGCAAATGTATGCACCCTAAAATGGTCACCTAGACTATGGGCCCCATTTATCAATTTATCAAATTCCTGAATCAATACTTTGGAACATTTTCAATTCAAATCAATTTTCTTCATCAAATTGTAATTAATTCAATTATTTCAATATTTCCTAAGGTTTGATCATTTTTATTTAATTAAAAGATTTAATCTCCATTTTAATTAAATAAAATTCATCTTATTTAATTAAAAGATTTAATCTCCCTTTTAATTAAATAAAATTCATCTTATTTAATTAAATTAAATTCTTCCCATTTAATTAAATAAAATTCTTCTAATTTATTTTAATTAAAAGAAAACCCCTCTTTTATTAAACTAAATAAAAATCTCACTTAAAGCAATTTATTTGATGAAAAAGGAAATAAATTAAATAAAAATCCCTTTTTCTTCACATCTTCCTATGTGGTGGGATTTTTGCCTCTTAATCTCAACCGTTCACTTTTCTTTATAAGGAAACCTCTCCTTCTCATTCTAAGATATAGAATTTTTAGGTATTGTTATGCTGCAGGTTTGGAGAGCAATTTTGGAGGAGGATTTGAGCACTTTGGCTTGGATATTGCAACTTCTCTCTTCTTGTCTTCTTCTTCTTGCATCCATGGCTATTCATGTAGAATAGATTTATGTTTACTTTCACAGATTAATCATGCATTGTTATCATTTAGACTAATTTCCTTTCATGCATTACAATCATATAGAATAGATTTCATTTTCATGCATTGAATCTCTCATTTCATGGTGTACTTGCATGGGCACAACTAGCTCAATCTGAGGGCCTACATTACAAACCTTTGCACTCCATGACTAGAGAGGTATGAGTCGATATTTGAGCCCTCATTCTTGAGAAACCTTGGATGGAATGACCCATAGAAGTGTAACAGATTTTCATCACACAGTTAGTGCCTTAGAGATTTTTTCTTGCTATCGGAGGGGAAAGAAATAGACAGGAGCCCTCTAAAGACTATGAAAAATGGAGGAGAAGGACCAAGGTATGGCACTATCTTCAATAGGGAGGCATTTCCAATTTTATTGAAAGTTTTCATGGTGGTAAAATGTTCGTGACAAAAATGTTTTTGAAATGGTAGGACGAAGGTAGTGTGGTGATTGTTGAAAAAAACTTTATTGTGATCAAGGAGGTTATTTCAATAGTCACTGGCATCCCCATAGTTGGCAAGAAATTTTACAGAAAGTGCAAGATTTTGGACTGTGATAAGTGACTTCGTAAAAAATGATGAAGAAAAGAAAGCACTTACCAAAGCCAGGACATACTATCTATTAGAAACACTGAAAAGACTATGGAGATATGTTATGAGAGCCATCATCTATTATATCATGCTGGATACCAGGTTCGATAGGATCAGAACCGACCACTTTTTTCTCATGAATCATTTTCTTCATGGTATGCAGGTTTCAATACCCTTAATTACTTATATGCTTCAATAAATGAAAATATTTATGGGTTTAGGGATAAGGCTATTGAAAATCTTGCTTTGCATGAAGTGCTTTTACTTCTTATTTATGAGTTCTTTAAAGCCCAAATTATGGGCAATGAGATTGCTCAGAAAGATGACATGGAGGCCTTTGTCTTTGACTACATTCCTTCGGAGACTGAAGATAGTGAAGGTCTGCACTCTGAGGATCAAGATGAGTATGAAAAAAAATGGGTTAATCCTTGAAGAAGTGGATTGTCAGTCTGCATACCATTAAAAATAAAAAAATGGTCACCCCATCCAAAAAGCAGACCACAATAGTTATATCCTGAGAGGAGGATTATAATGAAAATGAGGAAGGTATGGATACAGATGGCGAGGAATAAATTTATAGAGAAAAAGGAAGAAAGAGAAGGCAGACAACTATGGTAAAATACCATAATAAAAAAAGGGTAAGAATAGGGATGATAGCGCAAGCTAGAAAACTCCCGAGGATCAGACCCATAAAAATTCCCCTATTTCTATCCACAAGGTGAAGGAGAAGCTCCAAGATGAGAATTATGAGTCAAACCAGGCTAAGCCTCCACCTTAGATCTCATAACCCCAAGATAATGAGAATGATATAGGTCAAGATAGCAGGTTTTGCTGCTATATGTCTGAACAAGGGAAGATCATGGGATGGTGTAACTTCAATGTCAAAAATGCCAAAATGGGGATTACTAAGGAATTTATTAATATGAAGGTCATTGAAGGTGAGGACGGCCGGATTAAGCTGAAGGAGCTTATCGATCTGGCTATAGTGGTGCTTAGTGAAAATTCTAGGGAATTCCAATTGGACTTGCTTAATAATACTATGAATATCATGTTGGATAGATAGAGGACAATTAGATGGCTTTTCCACAAAGTGGAGGATCTCAAAAAAAGGGTTAAAGGAATAGACAAAGCCAATGTCGATAGAACTATTGTTGAACAGATGAATCTGAGCACTAAAGTATGGAAAATGTAGGACAAAATGGTTAGGTTTGAGGCTACCCTGAAAAACATTGTTGAACAGAGCTTTAACATCCTCAAAGCTTTCAATGAACACACCAAGATTATCATTGAGAAATTGGAGGAAATACTTGATGGGAATTATGTAGCCAACATGGGCATGGAGAAAGATCAGAAAGAAGAACAGGGCCCTAGCAAGAAGACTAGGGCTAGTGCAAAGAAGGAAAAATATTTTGATATGGGGAATGATCTCCACAAGATCAAGGATTCTACTATGAATATGGAGCTGCTCGAGGCCAAGGCGGTCACCCTGATGGTGGACTTATCTTGATTGTCCCTGGCCCTTCTTATTGTCCCTATGGTATTTTATTTTTATAAGTTTGTTATGTTTTTTTCTCTTGCCCTATGTTGGCCTCTTCTTTTTTTAGACTCAGTTTCTTTTAAGTCTAGGTTTTCTGTTATATTTTAAAACTATGTTTCAAGTTTTAGGAACCCTATTTTACTTAATCAAAAACATAGGAAACAAAATAACCATGGAGAGAATGTCGTGATAAAGACACAATGTTACAAAAAGTTATTTAAGGTTACAAAAAATGTTAAGCACAACATTGTAGCGGTTAGGGGTAGAATTCCTTTTCCCGTGTCCTTGTTATTTTTTGATGTGTGTACTTCATAGTTTACATAAAATGAAGTGTTTATTTGATCCTGTAGTGAATAGAAAGGAAGTCTAATTTAGATGGGTTAAACAAATAGTTTCCACCATGTAGCTTAATGCTACATGAAAAGTGTTGATAGAAAGAATTCAAAATCTTTTGAATCCACTGTGTGATTCAACATAGAAGAAAATTGATGGTCAGGATTGAAATTTGAATATTTGCACAACTAGTTGATATTAATTGTTAAATTTATGTGAATTAAATTTGAAAAGATGGCGAAACCTACTAAAATATATTCAAAATAAATTTAAGGGGGTTTTGTTATCATTTTTCACAATTGCAATCATTGAAGCTGGCCATTGAGCCTAGCGCATATAGTTGTATTTGCAAAAATTGCCAAGTGATTAGAGACAACATTCAGAAAGCAGTAAGTTCAAGATTTTCTCTTATTTGAAAATTTGTGGGGTGTAATCATGGTTAAGGGATTTTTTTGTGATAAGTCTATAGTATCAATTTATTGCCCTAGTTTATGCATAATTTAGGGTTCATCAAGATGAGTGGGGATAAACCAGTTGAGTCTGGGTCTGCTAAGAAGCATAAAGGTAGATAATTACAGTAGGATTTCCTCAATGTACTCGCTAGGGTTTCAATTGACTAGTCATGTAATGATTTTTACTAGGGAGATGAATTTCATAATTTTAGAAGCCCTAAAATACCCTCATTTGGTTGGGCCTTATTTTATTTTTTCTTCCAAAAATAGTGTAAATCCACCTCCTATTTAGAATCCTTAGGACTTAAATTTAGCTAAGTTGATTCTAACAAATATTTTTTATGGATGTGGATTTTATAAGAGAATTAGTCAAATCATACGTCATTGATATTAGAACCATTACAAGGGTATGTGGGAAGGATTTATCCATAATTGATAGGAAAAATGTCATAGAAGCTTTATGATATCTAGTGCCACTTGTAATATATAAAAGATTGGCAAGGATATTAGGGGCTATGAGACACATAAGTTTTCCTTGAGGGAAAAAGAAGTGACTAGATCAAGGCCTAAGGGACCCAAGAATAAACTCATTCTAGCCCCAATCTCATAGAAGGAGCCCCTAGAACTTAGTTCAAGTTAGTTTTATTTTTTCTACAATATTCAAGGACTAATGCATGTCCTAAGTTTTGATGTGGAGAAGAGAGTTTTGATATAAATCATGTGTATGAGAATGACCATTAAAAATTGAGATGTTAATATAGATTATATGATTTTGTGGGGTATCTATTTAAGGGTATTCATAAAGGTTTGGTGGAGATTCCTAAGAATCCCAAGAAAATTGATTTTAGATATTATTCTTTGTTGTGTCACCTTATTTGTTTACCTTTAATTAAGAGCATGTAGATCAAAGGATAAGATTGGATAAGTTTTATGATATTGGAAACAAGAAACCCATATAATAATATAATAAGGTATGTGATATGAACCATCCAAGCCTTTGTTTTGCCTACTTTGAGAATTGGATTGTTCACCCTATTCTCTAGATTTTGTGAGAGAAGGATTATCACATGATACCACCATTGATGAAGAAATTTTTGAGACCAAAGGTAGAGATGAATAATGGACCATTTCACTATAATTGGGGGAAGTTTTTCTATTTTGATGATTTCACCATTACGAGGATTTATGGATGCCCGTAACCACCTCACATGCTACAATTATTTGTTCCTGAGAGGATTGTTACCATATATTTTTTCTACAAGATGCTATCAATTCAGAAGGAGAAGAAAAGAGACACATTCTTATCGAGGTTGGTTTGCATTTATGAGTATAGTTCTCGCATGTCATCTTTAAAATAAATAAAAACATTCTTTAAGTGTTGGGAAAATGTGTCTCAACCTTGAAATTACTTGTGGAAACAATGTTTAGTAAGTCATTCATTTCAGCATGATATTTTTCCAATTTATTTTCTAGAGGTTCATTTTGGATATATAAGCATGGTAGTAAAGTTTCATGGAAAGATCGTGTCGAGTTGTGAAGATATTAATTTTTTAGTTTTTTATGGGGTCCTACAAAAACTTTGAATTCAATTTTGAAGGCCTTAGAAGCCCAAAAAGGGGTCAAAACTTGTCTGGGACAGTTCTTTTTTATCCAAGGTGGTACATAACTTTCAGAGGTTTTAAAAAAGTGGTTCTAATAAAAAATTGGGCACATAGTTCAAGTTATAACCTCCAGAAGTTGGTTCTCGTGAAATAGGAAATGTAAAAATGTATTGAACATGTAAATGAGTTGTAAAAGAATGTTACACATATTGGTACGTGTATTGAAACATCATAGGGCATCTTTGATTGAAGATAAGTTTGGCTCCTCTTTTTTGGATGGTTTTAACCAATGGTTTAGTAATACTATTTGGTAGTTTCTTGTATTGTATCTCCTATATAGTAGGTGCATGAGATGGAGGTTGTTTTTAAGAGTATTATAGCTTTCTAGATACCTATGGATATTTGGTCAGTGATACCCTTGAAAGAAGCTTGCTCTACAAGTATATTGTAATCTATTTTTTATTTCTAAATAATATATTGGGTTTCTTTTGGAGTGTGGGGGGTTTTTTTTTTTTTTTTTCTCCTGAAAGGGTTTCCACACGTAAATCTTTGTATTTTGGTATGAATATTATTTATCCTTATGTTTATTTATGTTAAGTTTCTATAATTGTGAAAAAAATTTGTGAAATTTTTTTACATTATTCTCCCCTTAGGGTTAATGTAAGAAGTTGTTTCGCTAGTTAACTTCCCTATAAGTGGTATGAGAAGCTAATCGCCTTTGGTTTAAGTTGTGGGTTGTTAGGGTTTTTGAGATAATCCATATTTGACTGGGATCTTGTGCAAAATATACTTTGTGATCTTGTTGCATGAATTTCATTAGGTTGTAGAAGATGGAGTGTCTGCTCATAGATCGAGATCTTTGGGAGGTTGTTGATGAGGTTTTCATGAAAAATATAGATCTAGATGAGTACATAATAAATATGTTTTGATAGAACATAATTCCAAGGGTATAATCAGATTTCTCCTTGCAGATTCTATTTTAATCAAAGTCCGTGAAGAGTTTTGTATAAAGAGCCCGTGGAACAAGCTTGCTAAAATGTATCAAGCAAAATATTTAGTAAATACAATTTTCTTGAGGAAGAAGATATATTCCTTGTTAATGAAGGAAGGTGGAGAAATTATAGATCACTTATAAGAATTAAATGTGTTGGTGTCTTAGTTGGCATCCGTTGGTGTCCAAATGGGTGAGGGAGGGAAATTTAAAATCCTTCTTTGTTCTTTTCGTGATTGATGTGATTCACTTGTTATGGCCATTGGCAGTACTTCTATCATCCTGAGGATGGAAGATGTGGTGGGTTCTTTAATTTTTAAAGAGATGAGGAGGAAGGTATCCATCAGTACAAGGGAAGCCCTAGTTTCCCTTGGAAGACCTATGAAAAAAGGAAATAAGAATGAGAAGCATAAAAAATCCAAATCTAGAGGGAGATCCAAATCTCCTAGAAAGTATAAATTTATTTTCTAGAATTGTGGTAAGCCTGRACATGTCCATAAGGATTGCAAAGAAGAGAAGAAAAAGAAAAAGAAGAAATTTKATCMTGMTTYTGAGTTTGAGAAGGAAGATGAGAATGCGTTCATTATAACTTTGGCCACTCATGCATGCGGTGATGCATGCTTGATTGACTTAGGTGCATATTTTCATATGAACTCTAATAGAGATTTATTTTATGAATATGAAGAATTTGATGGAGGTAAAGTGTACTTGGTTGATAATTCTCATTTAAATATTGTTGGTCATGGTAAGGTTAAAATTAGGTTTCTTGATGGTAGAATAAGAAATATCAATGGCATGTTGCATCTGCCTAGTATAAAATGATTTTATTTATTTATTTATGAGCGAATTGATAGATTCGGGTATTAAGGTTGTCTTTTCTAATGCAAGATGCAAAATGGTGAGAGGTGCTATGGTGGGTTCTAGTGGTGTCAAAATTGTCACTTTTTATAAGCTAGATGTATACACAACTGGGTTTAATAGTACTTCTATGAAGACAAAAGATTTGGATACTTCATTGGAAAAGGTGAGGATTTCACCTACAGTAGATGATAATGGATTTTGGGTACTTAAGGGTGATTTTTATTCTCAATCAAAGTTACCTATAGATAAGACTATATTATAGCAGTAGACACTTGGCCACATTATAGAGAAGGGTCTTAGGACCTTGAAAAGGATTTTTTTTTAAGGTTTGAATGATTGTAATCTTGACTTTGACTTCTATGAGCATTGCATTTATAGAAAAAAAATGCATTATGTTTTACTTGAGTTCTCATAAATCTTGTGGTGTGTTGGATATTATTCATTCTGATGTGTTTGGTCCTATAGATGTTCCTTCCATTGGAAAATCAACATATTATGTTTCATTTATTAATAATTATAGCAGAATGATATGGGTTAATTTTATAAAGCGTAAATCTGATGTTTTCAGTTGATTTAAAGAATTTAAATGAAGGGTTTAATTACAAATTTGAAGGAAGATAAAATGTTTGAGAAATGATAATGGTGGTGAATTTTTCCCTAATGATTTTGATAGATTATGTAAAGATTGTGGCATTCATAGGTAGAAGACAACTGAGTAAATCCATCTCCCTCTTTATAGAGAAGTTGCTAACATCTTGCAATGTTATAAGCATAGTCCTTGGTTATAGTTGGAACATTATCATGCTTCAAATACTCCTAGTCTAATTCCATGAGTTGTTTTTGCACTAATTCTTTAAAGTAATCCAAAGCCTCTTCCTTTGTAGATTTTGGATTGTCTTTTATATAACATGATATTTCTGATACTAATTCTCCATGATTTGCCTCAACCTTCAGAAGCAAGATTTAAAATTATAATTAAATTCATTTGGACTGAAAATAAGCTAAATTTTAAGTTAACATATACTTTTTGGTATACATATAAATATAAGGCTATGAATAGAAAATGTTTAAATACCTTGAATGTTATAGTGTCAAATTTTATTTTAAGGGATAGGCATAAAAGTTCATTGAACTTTGATGGATAATTTATTTCTTGAATGATGTTATCTTGAAGAAGTACATCTAATGTTAATACAGGTTGCAACATGGTTACACGATATGCTAAGCTTGGTACACCATTTTCTAGGTATTCTTCTAAAAATGGGATGTACCCATCAACAAGCCATTGAGCTTCCTTTGTAAGGGCTTTGAGACAATCTTCCCACTGTACAAGAAAATAAGTTTATTTAAAGCAACAATATCTTTAACACAAAGACATTATGTAAGAGTTCAAATGTGGAAAAAAATATGAAGGAAAATTATTAAAGCATTAAATTCAAAGCTTAAAATTGATTTTAATTCTATTTTAAAAAATTGAAAGAAATTTAAAACATATTATGATATTTCAATATTGAGCTAGATAAAGAGTATTCTTTTTTAAAATAAAAGAAAGATAAATCTTAATATAAAAATAGAAGAAAAATACTTAGCTCTTTTAAAGCTATATTACTACTATAATAGAAAGTCTAATCAAAATAACATATAAGAAAAAAGTGAATATAATAACATTTGTAGGGATAACCCAAAAAGTTGATAAATACATTTTTGTTACTATCTATAATTCGTGAAGTGTGTACCAACATAGAAATAAATTTAATAGTCTATAATGGCTAGAAATAACACTATGGCGGAGAACCCTAAAGGTGTTGTGGGTAATGACCTGGTTGGGAAAATCAAGTACCAAATTGTTAATCTGGAAAATACAGTGGCTAAGCTGAGCCGGGACCTAGCCAATACTAATAGGAGGCTAGCGGATGTCAGCAAATTCACCCTCGAGGTCATGCATGCCTCTTCCACAACCCTTTGTTTTCTGAATGAGAAGGCCTTTGCCGGAAAGGAGTCTGTTGAAGGAAACCGGGAACTCTTCAAGTTTCTAAATGAGGAGCGGCCAGACTTACTGCTGTCAAAGCGCTTATGGCATGACAAAGGATCCTGCTGATGGTGAAGGGTGGTAAGGGGTGTTGTTACACTGCTTCCCCCAAGCCCTATAGTTGGGCTAGTTTCTTTAAATATAGTTTTAAGCTTAAGACTTTAATTTTAGTTAATGGCCCTGCGTGGCATAGTGTAATTTTTTGGCTGCTAGACTTTGATACTTTTCGTATGTGAGGTATACTTTACGCTACTAGTTTAGCTTCTATGCTTTGGTTTTCGATAGAGGTAGATGATGTTTCCTTGCTTTATGCTGCTGTCTAGGCTGATTTAATATGTTGTTAAGTCTATTCTAGTCAGCTTACTTTTATATCTCGGGCTAGCACCCTCTTGCTACTGCTTATATTGAAAACTTATTTAGGTTTTTGTATCAAAATTAAAACATGTAAATCTTATGAATATTTGACAAGATAAAAGAAAATTGAGCCAAAATAACCTATTTAATCTCATAAGCCTCTCAGCACGCTCCATGTAATGAGAAGACTGCGAGATGTTTACACTCTTGTTCATAGGATCATCTAAAAAACTACAAAGGGGAATAAAAAAATGTAAAAAGAGACTTCAAAATGAAAGAGGGTTACATCATAAGGTTGCTCTTGGATGGTTTTTATAAGACCATCGTCCCACAAGTTGGGATGATGGTTGCCTGTGCGACTGATTGGAGTTTTAGCAGTGGTGGTGGAAGCCTTACTAATGAAGGGAATAAGCCTCCTCCTGCTCAAGCTTTGAACTTTTTTATTGAAAATCTTGACATGATGGTTGGGTGGAGATTTTAAGCATGAGCTCAAAACAAAGTGGGAAGCAGAGAAAAGAGCCATTGGAAGAATTGTTTACCCCCATAGAGCCTTATTATAGGTGAGGAAATATGTGGCTCGAATCAATTTGTTGTTTATTATATGTCTACATTATCAGCCGAAACGTGGTTGTCGCTGATTATTTGTTCTTGTCAAACGAAAAATTAGCATCTGTGGCGAAAGGGAAATCTTGAGACTGCCTGTTTAAAATTATTGCCGTGTGCACATGACGATGATGTGACAGGCATCTAAAATTATATTCTAGCGGTTCATTTTCTTACCTATACCCAGTTCAAACAATAGTGAGTAATGATTTGCTAAGGGGCATGCTTCAAACGTTTGTTCGCATGTTTACTCTGACTTTTTCATGGGTCGATATACTTCTAGAAATCGATTTGAAAAACATAGATATAGGAGGTAGGTGTTCCCACTATCTAGCACCTAAAATTACATTTATTCATTCATATCCATCATTATCTATAACTGCGGTCCTTTTTATAATTTTTTATAATAAAAAAATTAATTACAGTAATTCCTTTGTAGTATTAGTATATTATTGTTGAACACTATTTAATTGCTACTTTAGTCACCTTGGAAAAGGTCTACGAAAATTTGGGAAATAATGCATATTCTAATTTTCGAATATAATTTTTGAACTTATTAAACTATATTTTAGATTTTGTAGTACTAGTCAAGTTGAACACCACTTAATTGCCACTTCGGTCACTTTGGAAAAGATCTACAAAAATTTAGGAGGTAATGCATATTCTAAATTTAAAACATGATTTTTGAACTTAATAAAGTATATTTTAGATTTTGTAGTACTAGTCCATTATAGTTGAAGACCACTTAATTGTCACTTAGTCACTTTGGAAAAGACCTATAAAAATTTAGGAGATAATGCATATTCTAATTTTAGAATATAAGTTTTGAAATTATTAAACTATATTTTAGATTTTGTAGTACTAGTTCATTATATTTGAACATCACTTAATTGCCACTTCAATCACTTTGGAAAAGATCTACAAATATTTGGGAGCTAATGCATATTCTAATTTTAGAATATAATTTTTAAATTTATTAAACTATATTTTATATTTTAAAATAGTTCATGTACTTTGAAATAATATTTTTTCATATTAACATTATGTACCTTTTATTATTATAATTTTAGAATATAATTTTTGAACTTTTAAAAATTAATTTAATAATGTATTTTTGTGAATTCATTTTTTTATGTTAAAATAATACTATTTAATAGTAATATTATATAAAAAATAAATTAAATTTTTTTATTGCTTCGAGATACTTATATTATATTTGAAAAACTTTTGCAAGTCACAAAATAGATATTTAACCATAACTACAAAATTCAAAAAAATATAGTATTAATGAGAGAATTTTATTTTGAAAATGTTTCATACATAGCAATATAACTTTAAATTGAATTAAATTTCTTTTAGTATGCAAATAAATTTTTATTTAATTTTTAATATTTATTATTATTTTAATTTTATAATATTTTTTTTTTACATTTCTAAAAGTATTTTTTAATCAATTTTAAAACTAATTTCATCGAAAATCATATAATTTATTATTTGTAAAAGAAAATTGATAATTTATTTTTTATTAAATTATTATTTATAATTTATTAAACTACTTTCATAAATTATGTAAATATTATCTTATATAATTTAGTAAATTTACCTTAGTTTTGAGAAAAAAATATAAGAATTACAAATCTAAATATACTCAAATGTTAAATGACACTCACTTGTATCTTGATATTTTGCATTTTCTTTCTTTTTCTTTATGAGATCTAAAATCTTCAACACATGCTTGCATTTATTTACCCTTTGTGCCCACTAGCAATCACATACATATAAATCTGGTCTAAATTTGTTGACAAGATACCATTTTGTAGGAGCTACTGGCTTCTTATCTTATATGTGTTAGGGAAGAGATCATATGGATAAAAATCTATATTAGGTATTATTCTTTACCTCTCTAATGCATATATAATATCTCTCTTTTTTAAGTTAGTTAAAAAACTAGATAATTGTAAATATATTTATTTTTTTAAAATGGCTCTACCTTATGAAGAAGGGTATCGATAAGCCAATCCATTCTCTTTGTACATTTCTTAACATGATCACTTGAGTAATGCCTCTTTATGTGAAAGTGGTATGACTCTATTGAAATATTGGTTTCTTGATTTGCATGAGAGAAGTTTTGAAATCTTTTCATTGACATTTCTATACAAAGAAACATAATTATGTTTAGTAAACAAAAAAAAAAAATTAAATGATCCAAATGCATATAAATTGGAATAAAGAAGTTGACAAGCTTACTAATACAACTCTCACCATGACACCAAGTTTTTTGAAAGTAATCAATGCATTTATTTTTCTCTTTGAATTCCTCCATGAATTGCTTCATTAATTCATTAGTGGTGTCTCCATTGCCACTTATTGCATTCATTATCTCACCCAAGTTATCAAACATGTTTGTACCAACATCCTTGTTACAAGTGTACCTAGATTATTAAATATAATATTGAAGTATGATGTTCAAACATATACTGCTACATGTATTTTAATTAAAGTTTTTCTTACCTATTCATATTTTTAACCACACCCTATGCACATTCCAAATACATGAAAGTACTCAAAATTGAAAGGATAATCTACAAGTTACACTTAAAATTTGATAAGTAATATTCTAAAAAGATGAAATGTAAATTGAAACTAGTATAAGTTGCAAATTATGAAATATATGATTTTGTAAACTAAATATTAATCAATTATAATAAGTTAATCCTAGTTTAATTATAGAAACTAAGACCAATAAGAACCCAATGGCTTCAATCTCTGCACCATTATCATCAATCATAAATACATTGACATGTCAATCTTCTTTACATAGTTTCCCTCATCTATAGACTTATTTCAACCATTCATTTATATCCTCAACTTTATTTCTTGAGGATATGGACCATGCAATGGGTACACTAGCTTCTTATTCATTAAAATAAACAAAGCTATATAATTGAGTGCACCTGAATAAACATTGATAGATGAATATTTAATAAATCGCTAATTAAATTAAAATCCATAAATTTATAAATGAAATTATTTTACTTACACCATATTTATATGTTGAGAATGTTGAATCCATTGCAATTATTGAGTTATGTGAATGTTTGATCATCATTTCTTGCATCCATAGTGTTTGGATTCCTATGATAAGTGGAACATTTTGCACGGAGTTTGGTCTTTTATAGTAGAAGAAGTTATGTCTTCTCTACATGCCAAAAGCTAACACTTTTTAGTCATCTTCATTCTTTTTATATTTAATGGAGCATACTCATTTCAATGCATTTAACACATCTTTCATCAACAAGAACACATATCTCTTATTCATCAATTTAGTTAAACTATAGTTTATGTAGTGTTGTTCACATATTGTGTCAATTCATATACCCATTAGCAGTAAAGAGTCATTATATGATTTGCCTTTTTTTTAAAATCTTGGTGCAAAACTACTCCTTAGATGACTAGAAGGGTCATTCTTTCCTTACAAAAATTCACTATTGGCATCACAATGACTTCCGTCACTATACCTGATTATTGCAACTTGTGGTCTGCCATACATGACCTTAACATTGAAAGTTGATTTGACAACCCCTTTTTTGGGTAAACCTTTGAATCCTTTTCATCTTTTTAGTTTTATTTCTATTATCCTCAAGACCAAAGACACATATGTTGGCAGTGTGCCAGCATCCCTCGTGGGATTCCTGACATGGTTTAAGAGCCTCTTGTGGACTCTATAAGTCTAGTGGTTGTATCAGGCATTAAATGGTCAATCTTTTGGTCTAACGACAACCACTACTTGTAACAAGTGGTATCAGAACTTGGTCACATGTTTGAGTCACGTAGGCCATGATGAGTGATGTTGGGAGGGGGATTATTGGTAGTGTGCCAATGTCCCTTGCAAGATTCACGATATGGTTTAACAACCTCCTCTAAATTCTGTAAGTCTAGTGGTTGTATCAGGAATTAAAAAAGGTTAATCTTTTGGTGCAACGACAACCACTACTTGTAACAACATCAATATCTATATATACATGCACATAGTGCATATATATATATATATATATATATATATATATATATATATATATATATATATATATATTNTATATATATATATATATATATAATTTGGTATAAAAATGAAAATATAAAAAATGACATCGTTACTAATTAGAGTAAATATAGGAAAATCTTGAGTATAGATTAATAGTGTGGTTGGTATGGTTTGTTGATTTGTACTCTTTATGAAATTTATATATAAATGTTGTCTATGCACAATCTTACAAACCTTTGTTGTCTATGTACTATCTTACAAACCTTCTCCTTAGGTAAAGTGGGAAAGTATTTCAATAGGGATTGCAACACATAAGTTTATCACATGACTATCATCTCCGAAAATCAGAGTTACAAGGTCAAACAAAAAAAAAGCCCTAGAACGATAAGCCATAAGAGGTAAAATAAAAAAAAATTAATGCGATTAATTCTTCCATGATCTATTTTTTCCATAGATGTCCATGTAATTCCTCGCTTCTACTCTGGGTAGATTTCCATGTCAACCATACTCTAGGTTGTACTTAATCTGCATGTTAATATTTTGGGTTAGGACCTCAATGAAATTTTTTTCCATAGTCTTGAGAGAGTTAAAACTTTAGCATCTAGTCACCATCACCTCTTGTGAAAGATGAGAACTGATATCATTCTTTTGTAGAGATTGATTTAAATATGTTGTTGCACAAGCTTTACCCTCGTCAATAATATTCTCCTATGGAAAAGAAATTAAGGAAGCTCTATAAAGATTTATAATAATCCCTATCTTCTCTTCCTCTGATTGAGTTGATGGACACAAGAACTGGCCATCATTTCCTTTGAAGTGTCTTAACACATCTGCCATTATATCAAATACATTAAATGAGAAAATTTATTAAAATAAAAAATCTCTATAACAATTCTAAACTAGTATCAAGAATAGAAAAAGCAGCAGAGACCCATCCCCGGTCTCCCCAGCAACAATAAGAAACAAGAACAAAGTTGATATGGGAGGTACAAAGAAAGGGCCAGGGAGAAAATCTCTATTTGAGATCTGGCAAGAAGAAGCCTACAAAAACATTGCGGATAGAACCCAACAGACTATCCTAGCTGCCTGTACTCTAAGTAATAAATGAAGCTAATATCATGGAATATTTGTGGATTCAATGGGCCACACAAGAAGGATTTTTTGAGGAATATGATCAAGGATCATAGACCTAAATTTATGCTTATCTAGGAAACAAAGATGCAAAAAGGATAAATTGGAAGGAATAAAATTTTGTAAGTCTATGGAAAGATTCGCAACCAACTCGGAGGGAGCCTCAGGAGGGTTGATGACTCTGTGGAACTCCTCTCTTTGGACTACGGATGCTATCTATGGAGAAGTTAATATTTTGCTTCTCAATCTAATTAACATTAAGTCTAAAGAAAGTTGGTTCATCTTGAATATCTACGCTCCAAACTCTAAACGTGGGCGAAAAATATTTTGGGACAAACTTAGAAGTATTATTTCCTCATTGGATCTCTCTAAATGCATCATTATGGGGGATTTCAACACCCCCCTCAAAGAATGGGAACAAATTGGGTGGGATCATCCCTGATTGGGAAAGTAGGCAGGATATCATGGCCTTTATCAATGATCAAGGTATTTTAGGTCTGGATCTTCAAGGGGCTAATTATACCTAGAGCAACAGGAGATCCATGACTGATTGTATTCAATTCAGATTGGACAGAGCCTTGATTATAACTGACTGGTTGACTTCCTATAGCAGCAAAACTCTCTGCTCTGGTGAGAATTGGCTTAGATCATCCTCCCCTATCTCTCATCCTAGACCCGCTTACCAAGCACAAGAACTTCCCTTTTAGATTTGAAAGAATGTGGATAACTCATCCTAACATAAATAATAAGATGCTAAAATGGTGGAATATTGATATCAAAGGTTCATTAATGTTCAAGATAGCCAAAAAAACTCAAAAATGTTAAAATCAAAATTAAGCTCTTGAACAAAAAGGATTTTGGGGACATCTTTGCTTCCAAAGACAAGGCCATCTCAGATCTTCAATCTATCCAAGAATTTATCCAGAGAGATGAGTATGATGAGGATAACTTAAATAAAGAAAATAAAATGCTTTTAGAATACCATAACGTGATATAGGCTAGGAGGAAATGTACTGGAAAAAAAGGTCTAGATCTATATGGCTTAAGGAGGGGGATCAAAATACTTGCTTCTTTCACCTATCTACCATGAAATATAGGGCAGCCAATATAATCAGTAGCATCAGAAGTGGGAATTAGATTGTGTGGGAAGACAAAGGTATCTCTATTACGGCGGTGGATTTTTTCAAAAACCTCCTCTCGAAAGACTCTAACCTGTCTGATCAGGACCAGGAGAAGATATTAATCAAAATTCCTCCAGTAATATCTCATCTTCATAATAAAGCCTTGTGTGTTATTCCTAATATGGAGGAAGTGAAAAAATCCCTGGACTCTCTTCCAGGGGACAGGGCCCCAGGACCCGACGTATTTCCCATGTTTTTCTTCCATATGTTTTGGGATACTGTCAAAAATGATTTGGTCAAAGCTGTGCAGGAATTCTTTGGGTCTAGGAATATACTTAAAGAACTTAATGCTACCTTCCTTGTGCTTATCCTAAAAGTCTTGGGGGTGGATTCCATGGATCTTTTTAGACCTATTAGCTTATGTAATTCGTTCTACAAGATCATCTCTAAGGTCATCACAATTAGGATTCTTCATTTGCTCCCCCTCATTATTGCTCAACAATAGTCTGGCTTTGTCCAAGGGAGATGGATCCTCGACTCTATTATGGTGGTGCACAAAGTGATTCATTCCTTAGAAGCTGGGAGTTGGGAGGGTTTCCTTCTCAAGCTTGATTTATCCAGAGCTTATGACATAGTGGACTGGTCGCTTCTCATGAAAGTGTTGCAAGCTTATGGCTTTAATGAGAAAGTTTATCTCATTATTAACCAACTTATTTCTTCTCCTTCCTTCTCGGTCCTGGTTAATGGATCTCCTTTGGCATTCTTTAGTGCTTCGCATGGTCTGAGATAAGGGGATCCCCTGTCCCCTATTCTCTTTATTATCTTGGCAGAATGCTTGGGAAGATCGATCTCTGCTCATAGGTCTTATAGGGAGCTAAAAGGCATCAGGCTGTCTTCTATTATATCCATCTTCTCTCATCAACAATTTGTTGATGATACCATATTAGGAGGGGAAGTGTCTATAAATGAGGCTAAATTTGTCAGAAACTTGCTGGACTCCTATACTAGGGCCACTGGCCAGTATATCAAATGGAACAAGAGTTCCTTATACTTCATCAACACCCCTGAGGTTAGACAATAAAGAATGGCAGATATTATGGGGTGTGGCATTGGTTCCTTGCCTTCCAACTACTTAGGCCTCTCGTTAGGAGCTAAACCATTAGAAGAATTTTGGAATAGACTCATTGAGAGATTTAATAGAAAGTTGGCAAGGTGGAAGGGAATTATTCTCAGCCAAGTGGGAAAGATTCAGTTGGTCAAGTCTACTCTCCGAAACCTCCCCACCTATGCCCTCAGCCTTTTCTCCATCCCGACTAAGGTGGCTGATGCCTTGGAAAAAATCTAAAGAAGATTTGTCTGTCGGGGGTGGAAGAACACAAGTGTATCCCTTTGATTGCGTGGGACAATGTTTCTCTTCCCAAAAGGGAAGGGGGATTGGGTATCAAAAGGATCAAGTCTTTTAACAGGGCGCTCTAGGCTAAACAGATATGGAGAATCTTCCCTGGCAAAGGGGAATGGTGGAACTTCTTCGAGGAGAAATACCTGCCCAATGATTCTCTAAGTTTCTTCATTGAGAATGAGGATATCCATCAAGGTTCTTGTATTTGGAGTGACCTTCTTAAAGCTAAAGATTTGGCCAAGACCAAAGCAAAATGGAAATTTTTTAATGGCCACAGTATCAACTTTTGGAAAATTATAATTGGGTTCTGACTAAACCACTGAAAGATATTTAATATGTCAACCAGTGGAAGGAGGACTGCACCCTAATCATTGAGGATATGGTCGGCGACTACAGGGTTGGTAATTCCTGGGTGGACCTGGATTCTATCTCCCTGGACTTATCTCCCTTACTCAAGGTTCTCAACGCCACTTCACTTTCCCAGAACCAAGATTTATTGATCTGGGAAGACTCCTCTAATGGTTCTTATACTATGGCTTCTGCTTATTCTGCTCAATTTCATCCTGAAGCCTAGCCTTTCTGGGAAAAAGCCTAGACTCCTGGTTTAATCCCAAAAATTGATACTTTTTAGTGGCTCTTGCTTAAGAACCGCATCCTTACTATTGATAACCTCATTAAGAAAAGCATCCAGATTCCCACCAGGTGTGTTTTATGTCTCTGTCAAGCGGAATCTAATGATCACCTTTTCATTCATTGTTCCTTTGTTAGCTCTACCTGGCACTATATTCTGGCTTTATTTTTCCTTCATTGGTGGTTCCCTTCATTTGTCAAATATTTGTTTTACCAATGGACCTGGCCCTCAAAAAAGACTGTTCCAAAAATTTGGTCTTGGGTCCTACCTAACTTTTGCTGGGGCATATGGAAAGAATGAAACAACTGTATCTTAAGGGATTGTAACGCCAGCCCAAAAGTCATATTTGAAAAGATTCATCATGCAATGTTGGAAAACTTGGTTGTGTGTGAAAATACTAACCCTTTTTCTGGACAAAGAGCTACTGACCCCAAGGATTAAAGGGCTAATCGACAGAGTTTCTTCTAGTGTTGTCCTACGGAAGGCTGGTCTAAAGCCAACTTTAATGGTGCTACCAAGGGAAACCTGGGCAAGGTGGGAAGTGGTGGGATTATTCAAATTTTTTTTGGTCAAGGCATTGCAGCTGTTAGTCTCCTATTGGAAACACAAACCAATCACTATGCAGAAGCGAACGTTGCCCTCCACTTGACAAAGCTAGCTTAGGAAATGGGGATAAAACATCTTTGGTTAGAGGGTGACTCACTTAACATTATGAATTGTCTTAAAAACCTCCACCCACCTTCATGGACTATCGCTAATATGATAGAGGAGACACGTGGCCTCTTCACTTCTTTTGAAAAGGTGCACATCACCCATGTGTTTAGGGAAGGTAATCAAGTTGCCGACTGGTTCACCAACTAGGCAGTGCGAAGTGACAAGCATATGCGTTGGCCTAGCGGTAGAGATCTACCATGTGACTCTTTGGATTTAGTTGATCTCAACCAAATCCACAAGAAGGAAAGATATATAAAAATCAATCATGATTGTGACAGCTCAGATGGGTAATAGCGTTGCCATAAATGGTAAGTACGAGATAGGTTGTAAGTGCAATAATAACAATAAAAAATCTCACACTTGTCGAGCACCCAAAAGTAAAGAAATAACTTGCGGCTTAAGGCATCATAGTAAATATTTCTGGAAATTATTGGAAAGCTATGGTTTTCATAGAATTTGTGTCTATTAGCTACCTTGAACCATTTAGTGATGGGAGGGGAAAGACATAGGAGGGAGCCTGCAAAAGACAAAAAAAATGGAAGAGGCGAACAAAGGTCTAGAATTACCTTCAAAATGGAGGGATTTCAACCTTTATTTAAAGAATCCATGGTGGAAAGCCGATTGTTACTAAATTGTTCATCAAAAATTGGAATGAAGGTAGCATAGAGATTGAGGGAAGAAAATTCATGGTGACCATAGATGTCATTTCTACTATGATGGGGATGCCCATTGTTGGGAAAAAATTCTACAGAGACTGAAATATTTTGGACACTGCTATCAGTGATTTTGTGAGAGACAAGGAGAAGAATGAGCTCACAAAGTTGGCACCCATTACATAGCTGAAGGATTGAAAATGTTGCGGCAGTTTTTTCTCCATGCCATCATCTACTACATTACTCTGGACTCTAGGTTTGATAGAATTTGGACCTATCACTTCATTCTGCTAAATCACTTTTTCCATGGCATGTTGGTCTCTATCCCCTTTTACTTAAATTATTCCATAAATGATAATATAAATGGGTATAGAGGGAAAACAATTGCCAACCCTGCCTTGCATGAAGGGCTTTTGTTGTTAATCTATGAGTACTTTAAAACCCAAATCCTGGGCAAGGAGATGAGCCAGAAAGAGGAGATAGAGGCCTCAGGCTCAGACTCTATCCCCTCAGACATAGAAGACAGTGAAGGAATGCATTCTGAAGAGATTGAGGAACATGATACACAGAAGATTAGCCAAGGGTCAACGTCTAAGAAGAAAAGAGGTAGTCTGGTTAATGTCAAAAAGAATTTGCAACCCCTAAAAAATAGAGCACCACTACTATATCTTCTAAGAAGGATTTCAATGAGAATGAGGAGGGCATGGACTCTGAAGGTGATTAGTACCTAACTAGTGGGAAAGGTAGAAAGAGAAAGCTTTCCATGACTGGGAATTACCCAAGCAACAAGGGTAAAGATAGGGTGACATTTGCTGATAGGACTATCCCATAGGACAAAAATCGCAGAGCTTCCCCTGTTGAGGACAACAACCCTTCACAAGAGACTCATGACATGGGGAAGGACCAAGATAATGATTTTAGCTGTTATATGGTGGAAAAGGGCAGGATCATAGGTTGGAGGGAATTCAATGTTAAGGTGTCAAAAATGGGAATAACTAGAGAAATAATTAACCCCAAGGTCATGGAGGGAGAGGGTGGCCAAATTAATTTGGACGAGCTCATTGACCTGTCTATGGTAGTTCTCAATGATAATACTAGGGAGTTTGACATTAATCTATTTCATGATACCAGAAACAACATGCTTGACCAATATAGGACTATTAAGTGGATTTTCTATAAGGTGGAAGACCTCAAAAATATGATTAAGGGTACCAACAAGGCCAACAAGGATATTGATGCAGAGGAACAAAGTAACCTGACTACCCAGGTCAAGAAGATGGAGGATAACATGAATAGGGTTCATGCTACCCTAAATAAGATTGCAGAACAAAGCTAAAACACCATGGAAACATCCAAGGAGCACACTAACACTTACATTGAAAAGCTGGAGGAAAAGATTGAGGGGAAGGAAGTAGCCACAATGGTTATGGATTTAGATTAAGAGCCTGATCAAGGTCTGGGAAAGAGAACCTAAGCTAGACCCAAGAAGACCAAGGACAAGGAGTTGGAGAAGGACATCCAAAAAATCAAGGACTTGGTGACCAACATGGAGCTGATGGAGGCTGAGGCATCAACTCTTTTGGTGGACCTTTCTTGAGGTTCTCTCACTTTTTCTGTTGTCTCTGGTTTAAATCTACATTTTTAAATTTGGCTTTTTCTGAAAGAATCCATGGAAAAAAGCCTACTATTACTAAATTGTTCATCAAAAATTGGAATGAAGGTAGCATATAGATTGAGTGAAGAAAATTCATGGTGATTGAAGATGTCATTTCTGCTGTGACGGGGATACCCATTGTTGCGCAAAACTTCTATAGAGATCAAAATATTTTTGACACTGCTATCAGTGATTTTGTGACAGACGGGGAGGAGAAGAATGAGCTCATAGCAAAGTTAGAACCTATTACCTGCCTGAAGGATTGAAAATGTTGTGGCAGTTTGTTCTCCATGCCATCATCTACTACATTACTCTGGACTCCAGGGTTGATAGAATTATGACCTATCACTTCATTCTGCTAATTCACTTTTGCCATGCAATGTTGGTCTCTATCCCCTTTTACTTATATTATTCCATCAATGATAATATAAATGGGTATAGAGAGAAATTAATTGCCAACCATGCCCTGCATGAAGGGATTTTGCTATTAATTTATGATTAATTTAAAGCCCAAATCCTAGGCAAGGAGATGAGCCATAAATAGGAGATATAGGCCTCGGGCTTGGACTATATCCCCTCGAACACAAAAGATAATGAAGGAATGCATTATGAAGAGATTGAGGAACATGATACAAAGAAGATTAACCAGGGGTTGACGTCTAAGAATAAAAGAGGTTGTTTGGTTAAAGTAAAAAAAGAATTTGCAAGCCCTAAAAAATAGAGCACCACTACTATATATTTTGAGGAGGATTACAATGAGAACGAGGAGGGCATGGACTCCGAAGGTGATGAGTACCTGACTAGTGGGAAAGGCAGAAAGTGAAAGCTCTTCATGACTGGGAATTACCCAAGTAACAAGTGTAAAGATAGGTCAACGTTTGCTAATAGGACTATGCCAGAGGACAACAATTACAGAGCTTCCCCTATTGAGGACAAAAACCATTCACCACAAACTCATGACATGGGGAAGGACCATGATAATGAGTTTAGCTTTTATATGGCTAAAAAGGGCAGGATCATGGGTTGGAGGGAGTTCAATGTTAAGATGGAAAAAATGGGAATAACCAGAGAAATAATTAACCCCAAGGTCATGGAGGGAGAGGGTGGCCAAATCAATTTGGATGAGCTCATTGACCCATCTATGGTGGTTCTCAATGATAATACCAGGGAGTTTGACATGAATCTATTCAATAATACTATAAATAACATGCTTGACCAATATAGGACTATTAAGTGGCTTATCTATAAGGTGGAAGACCTCAAAAATAGGGTTAAGGGTACCAACCAGGCCAATAGGGATATTGATGCAGAGGAACATAGTAACTTGAGTACCCGGGTCAAGAAGATGGAGGATAACATGACTAGGGTTCATGCTACCCTAAAGAAGATTGCAGAACAAAGATACAACACCATGAAAGTGTCCAGGGAGCACACTAATAATTACATTGAAAAGATGGAGGAAAATATTGATTGGAAGGAAGTGGCCAGAATGGTTGTGGATTTAGATCAGGAGCCTGATCAAGGTCCGTGCAAGAGAACCCAAGCTAGAACCAAGAAGACCAAGGGCAGGGAACTAGAGAAGGACATCCAAAAAATCAAGGACTCAACGGCCAACATGGAGCTGATGGAGGCTAAGGAAATGACTCTTTTGGTGGACCTTTATTGAGGTTCTCTGGCATTTTCTACTATCTCTGGTTTAAATCTGCATTTTTAGATTCTTAGCTTGTTTTTTTCTCTGGCTTTTTGGCATGTTCTGCATTTTGTTCTGCTTTTCTTTAATCTGTTAACTGTGTTATATCTTATTACTTTGTTCTAGGTTTCATGTACCCTATAAAACCTGGTCTACTTAATTTAAAACAATTCTAAACTAGTGTAGACGTAATGAAAGCATAATGGGCAGAAGAGCATACTAATTCAGATCTCTAGAGCAATCAGTGCCCTATTTGCTAACAAATTATTTTATTCATTTAACAATCACATAAATTTGAACTGTTGGAAAGAAAGATGAGAAAATATAATGTCCAATTATTATTTGAATGATTATGAACATAATATAACAATTTTTATCATAAACCATTTAACCAAACTATAAACATAATCAAGTGCTTGGACTAAAACATTGAACTGTGTCAACCATCACAAGGCGCTCAAAATAATTCTCTCCATGAAACTTGCCACTTTTTCTGTGGGCATTCCAATGAAGATGTCTTTTATTTCTCCAATAAGCCTTTCAGCATGCTCGATGCAATGAGAACCCTATAAAATTTTGACCCACTTGTTCATATTGATCATTTGAAAAACTACAAAAGAAATAATGAATATAAGAATGTAAAAAAAAATACATAAAATGAAAGAATGTTACATCATAAGGTTGATGTTGGATAGTTCTTATAAGATCATCATCCCACAAGTTGGGATGATGGTTTCTTGTGCACTTGTTTGGAGTTTCAACAGTGGTGGTGGAAGGCTTACCAATGAAGGAATTAAACCTCCTCTTGATTAAGCTTTGAATTTTTTTATTGAAAAGCTTGGCATGATGGTTGGGTGGAGATTTTAAGCATGAGCTCAAAACAGAGGGGGAAGCAAAGAAAAGATCCATCAAAAGAATTGTGTACCGCCATAGAGCCTTTGATTTCCTTTTATAACAAAAGGTAATGGATTCCAAGACACATTTTCAACTCTTACCATATATTTGATTGAATCAAAGATTCCCATGTGACAAATTTAGCTGGAACTTTTGGTTTTCATAGGCTGAAATCTTTTATTTTATTTTTATTATTAGTAAATGTCCACAATGTGAGGCACTATCTATTTATACTTCACCTACCATTTTCACTACACAAACAGAGTTCATCTTCTCCAAGTATTGATAACACATGCATATACATGCAATTTTAGTATTAATCAAAGTGATTTTTAAAATAAATTATAGTGGATCTATTAATCTCAAGTTTTATATAAATGGAATCATTTATATTAGTTTGTATAAGTTTTTTAAAAATATTTTATCTTCAAATAATTGGAAACTGTATGTCAGAGGACTATATCCATGGCCCTTTGATCTGATTCCATCTTTTCAATAAAATATCAACTTGAAAGAAATACACTATTCTAATTAAATAATTCAAATTGAAAATATTGAGAGCATTTCATGGATCTCTAACTAAAAGGACTCAGATTTCTCTCAAGAGCAAAACATTCTCAAGTGAAAACACCTAGAATGAGAATATGCAAAGATTGATGCAAAACAAAGTTAAATGATGTAAATGAAACTCATCTACATGCAAAAATGCACTCAAAGCTTGTTGCAATTCCTCCATTATGACGTCACTATGCAAGATTCAAAACTTAAATGAACTCAAATTACCCTACTGTCAATGTGATTTTCCTATACTGCACTTTCTATGAAGATGAATATGAATTACACTAAAGTTGTATCCTATTTATAGGATTTTCAAGGTGCAAGGGTGAGTAAGATATGAGTTGAGTTAACCATGATCAAGGTATAAGGTTGAGTTGTGTTTGTTGAGGTGTCCAATTTGAAGGGACAAGTTTGATTCTAAAAAATGGATGGTCAAGATAGCGAAGCCTCTTTGTGATCCATGTGCATATTTTCATCTTCTCTCATTGGTTGAATGATTTTTGTCTTGTAGTTGTTGTTGAGAGATTTTAAGAATAATTAATGCAAAAGAACTAATTAATTAGCGATGTATGAATATTGAATAGAATGGATTTAATTATTTAATTAACTCTATAATCAAGTGATTAATTCAATTATATAGTTAGTTGATTTTTAATTTTAATTAATCCAAATGGCTTGATATTAATTAATTGTGGCTTTAACTATCTTTGACTAATTTAAGGTGTATACAATTTCCTCAACCCTCCAATGAAACTCTGATTAATATCTATACCTAATAAAAGAATGCATATATAGTTTTCTAATAACCTTTATATCAACAAGGTTTTATACCACTTTTTGAAGATAATGAAATAAATAAAAATATAATCAAATCTAGCATCATCTATCTCTATTGAACTGGTAGAATTATTAATATAGTTCATTGATTTCTATTTTAATTATTATTTTCTATACTAACTCTGAGAACAGGGGGTAAAATGCACAAGCAATGTATTCACAAAAAATTATCAATATTCATTCCATTTTTATATAATGATCTAATAAAATTCCATTTTTCATAACATAAATTTTGAGTTTTTTTATGCCACCTTGTCTAACCCATAGTCATTCTAGACTATAGTAAAATTATTTCTAATGTTGAGAAGTTTATTCTCATAAAAATAACTAAGTGATTGTTGCACTTAAAACCCCATCCATCGAGAGAATAATAGGATCATTTTCTTTTCTAAATCCTCAAAACTTAAAGTAGAACATCTTGCTGACATGAGTTTATTAGTGATGATATCTAATGTCTAACCCATAGTCATTCTAGACTATATTCAAATTATTTCTAATGTTGAGAGGTTCATTCTCATAAAAAAACTAAGTGATTGTTGCACTTAAAACCTCCATCCATCGAAAGAATAATAGGATCATCTTCTTGTCTAAGTCCTCAAAACTTAAAGTAGAACATCTTGGTGACATGATTTTTTTTAGTGATGATGTCTAACATGGTGATTGAGGTTTTCTAGTGTGGTTGTTGTCCCTAAATTGTCTTTAATGTTGAGATTGATATTTATTTTCATTAAGTGAAGCCCTTCATTTTCTTACTTTTACTGTTCCTTTATAACACCAAACACCACATTCAACGCCTTGAATAATATTCTAACCTACTTTTTCCGAAACTAACTATGAAATCTAGGAGATTATTCATTCAAAAATGAAAAAAATACACATAACAATAATAAAAGTACCATAGACATTCAAACTTAAGGTTCCATTTTCATTAAAAAAAAAATAAGCAAGTGTTTGATACATTTGCATTGGTGTTTTAGTTCCCATCTAGGTATCCACACAAAAAAAATGGAACAAAATTTTATACTCCTTAATTCAACAAATAAATCCACACATTAAAATTAGAATCTTAAAAAACAATGTTTTTCCACATAGGAAATTCTCCCATTAACCTATTTCATGTAACTACCATATAAAATGTAAAGAACTCAACAAATAATTTGTGAATTTCATACGTATCTCACTATAGACTCTATCAAATCAAATAAAAAATATCATATAATCAACTGAGAATCAAAATTGGAATTTACTTAATGCTTATTTGATTCATTACACACAAATCCATGACCCCTTTAGCCAAAAAAACATCCTAAGAAGCCTCTCCATATATACCCTCTAATCCTTTCCATTATTTTGAGTCTAAGATCATAACCACTTTTATACCAATATTGAACAACACAGATAAAATAGAAAATTATTTACATTGTAAAAATAATTAAATTACTAATTTTATTGGAACCATTTCACTATGTTATTGCGTCTAATGTATTGGTTTTATAAATCCATTATTCTTTGATTATGAGAATAAGTTCCCACCCAACTAACTAACTTAATAACTGAATTATTAAATGTAAACCTTAATCTCCTACATGTATAAGAGATTTAGATTAAAAAATATATAATTTAAAAAAAAAATTTAAAGTCTTATGTAAATATAATGCCCTAAAACATTTTAGACAAAATATGTAAATTAATTTCTTTTTATATACCTAACTATTCTTTTTGAAATTATTGAATATTGAGGCCCTAAAATATAAAATTGGGATATTAAGTTTTATTTTCATAGTAAGAAATTACATTGCCATAGGTTCAAGGAGAATTTGAGTGACTAGATCTTTAATGTATTTATTGGAAAAAGTAAATATATCTCTCTCTTTATAGAGAAGTTGGTAACTTCTTGCAATGTTATAAGCATAGTCCTTGCTTATAGTTGGAACATTGTCAGGCGTCAAATACTCCCAATCTAATTCCTTAATTCATTTTTTCAATAATTCTTTAAGGTAATCCAAAGATTCTTCCTATGTAGATTCTGGATGGTCTTTTATGTAACATGATATTCCTGATACTAATTCTCCATGATTTGCCTCGGCCTTCAAAACCAAGATTTAAAATTACAATTAAATTCCTTTCGACCAAAAACAAGCTAAATTTAGTTTACTGTTAAACACTGAATTTGCGCCTCTGATCTCAAGCTCTCTTGGTCTTGATAATCCAGTATAACATGGGAATCATCTCAAGGTTGTGGGACCTTATGCTAACCGAGATGAGACCTCCAGGTTCTAGGCTGGTTC